>VDFB02216979.1:0-30676 GCA_007258455.2 Sequoia sempervirens
TAGAGATGAGGTGAACATGGATGATTTTGTAATGGTCAAGGCTAATCTTGGTAGAAATACCAGACATGCAGATTTGAGTCTCTTCAAAGTTGTATCCGAAAACCTACATGAAAGAGTGCTTAAAGATGGAGAAGACAAGGCAGCCCTCAAGGCCGAAAATCAGCAGCTTAAGCTTTTTATTTCTAACCTTGCTCGTGGTTCTTCCCAAACAACTCAGTTGCTGCCCCAGGTCTTAGAGACACCAGCTGATCACCATCAGTTAAGACAGCTGGGCATATGTGGGAAAGAGACTCAGGAGTGGATCGAGAGCTTCATTGTCAGAGGAAAGGAGATCTTGGCTCGGATGTTCCAGTTGAGAGAGAATGCTCATAAACTTCGTCAAAGCATCCAAGGATTTGAACAAACATTGGCTGAAGTAAAACCTAGGCATGAGATTATCATTGCTGATTTAGACACAGCCTACGGTTCAGCAGTTTCAAAGGAGCATAAAAGACAAATCCTTGCTTGGAGAGAGCGTCATGTTTTCAAAGTTAGAACTTATGAGAGGATATCTGAAGAATTCATTACCTACAGACAAAGGGTGGTTGAAGCTCTCCTTTTCATCAGCGAATTTGTCATAGAGATCCCCTCTCAGTACAGTTTTGAAGATGGTTCTTATGTCGGGCTTGAGGAGGTGCAAAATCAGTTCCAGAACGTTGTTCAAAGTTGCAGCCCAGTTGGCGGAAGGATAGGTCATATTTCAGTGATGTCAGCAAAGTTCAATAAAGCGGCCAATGAGATTGAAGATTTCCTAAGATCTATTGAAGATGCCGAAGATATTCTTGAAAAGCGGTGTTTTGCTGTTGATGGTATAGATGCACCGAACCGGGACACAATCTCAAACTTCCTAGCGGATGTGATCGAGTTTTAAAGCAGCTTTCTTCTAGAAGCTTTCTTTCCCGCTTTCTTTCTATTCTTGGAATCATCCTTATCCATTCTTTGAGGATAGAAAGAAGATAAGATGTAATAGTTGGCATTTCCCGCTTTTTCTGCTTTTTAGGGTTTTAGTTGTTATCTTGTTTCTAGATTTAGTAATAAAGCTTGCTTGCTGAGCAAGCCCTAGATTGTGAAAGCAAGGAGATTTTAGGGTTCCCTACTCCTCTGATTCTCTATAAATAAGAGCCTTTGCTCATTTAGTTTCTTTAATCTGCTATTGTGATGTTCACTTGGCTCTCTCATTTGTTATTCAGCTCACCAGCTTGTATTGTGATAAGCAAATTGTTGGAGCCCTCAGCCAACAAGGAGCATAGTGAGGATTGCTGTTTTCATTGTGTTAAGAATAAGTTTGCAAAGCCTCCTTAGCTGCAATTTCTTGTTCAAGGCATGTTAGAAGGGAGTTTTTTTTTTTTTTTTTTGAGTAATAAAATCATGAGCCTCTTTTGCCTTGGTCGAAAATCTCAGATTTCCGTGATCTATGTTACGCTTTTATGATCTTTATTTCAGCTTACAGTGAAGTGTGTAGGTGTTTGTTGGAAGAAAGATTATTGAAGTATTTTTGTCAGAGAATCTACCTTGTTAATTTCTAACTTCTCTTGCTCTGCTATTACTTGAGAGGTTAGGAACGCCTTTAGTCTAGGTTAGTCGTAGTTGAAATTCTTATCGTAGTAACTCACCATGGCGCTTGTGTTTAAAAAACCTTGTGCTCTAAGCTGATCCAAAAGATAGGCAACTAGTTTTAGTTTACTTCTTCAAACACCAAATTAGCGAGGAGTTTCCCCTCCCACTTGGAAGAGCGCTTTATCCGCATAGTTGTCCGCTTTCAACCAACAAGATTCCGTGAGGTGCTAATTTAAACGCCAACATATCGTCACCGGGTTTGTGGATTCTCGCGGCATGCTGCGCCACTAACTGATTTGACTAAGAAAGGTGCTTTTGTGTGGACACCACTAGCACAAGCGTGCTTTGAGAAGTTCAAACTTCTCATGACCACATGTCCAGTTTTGGCTCTATCGGACTTCACCAAACCTTTCGAGTTACATTGCGATGCCAGTGGTGAGGGTATTGGTGCAGTTATCATGCAGGATCGACACCCTATAGCTTTCGAGAGCCGGAAGCTAAGAGGTCCTGAACGGAGCTACAGTATCTATGATAAGGAAATGTTGGCCATCATGCATGCCATGGCCAAATTCAGGCAGTACTTGATTGGTAGTAAATTCAGTGTTAAAACTGATCATAACAGTCTGAAACATTTTCTTGGGCAGCGAGATCTGAACGAAAGGCAACAGAAATGGGTCAACAAGCTTCAGTCCTACGATTTTGACATCTCCTATGTCAAGGGCACTTAGAATGTGGTTGCTGATGCTTTATCTCGCCATCCTCACTTGAGCTCTATTACACTGGTTTCAGAGGACTGGAGACATCTGATAGTAGCATAATATGCTAAGGACCCATGGGCTTCTAGCATAGTAGATGGAACAGTACAGGATGACAGGTATTCACTTGTAGATGATCTTATCATTTACAAAGGGAGGATTTTACTAGTCCCAGGTTCTGAGATGAGGGACAGAGTATTGAGGTCATTCCATGATTCACCCATGGCAGGACATCCCGGTTACTTTAAGACCTACAGGCAGGTACGGGAGAGATTCTCTTGGAAGGGTCTCAAGTCTTATGTTCTCCAGTATGTCAGGGAATGTCTTGTTTGTCAGCAGAACAAGCAAGAGCATACATACCCTGCAGGTTTACTCCAGCCGCTTCCTATTCCTGAGAGGAAGTGGGATTGTTTGTCCATGGACTTCATCACGGGCTTGCCAAAAGCTCAAGGGAAGGACAACATTTTCGTGGTGGTAGATCGATTGACGAAATATGCACACTTCTTCGCAATCACTACTACACACACGGCTACCCAGGTGGCAGATTTGTTCTTCCGAGAGGTATTCAGGCTGCACGGTTTGCCTCAGAGTATAGTCAGTGACAGGGACAACAAGTTTATGAGTAACTTCTGGCAGGAGTTATTCAAACTTTGCGGGACAGAGCTCACTCCGAGTACTAGCTACCACCCCCAGACAGATGGGCAGACTGAGATAGTCAACAAATGGGTGGAAGGGTACTTGCGAAATTACAGTTCAGGGCAGCAGAAGGCATGGGTGAGGTGGTTATACCTTTGTGAGTATTGCTACAATACCACCCATCACATGAGCATCCAGATGACACCTTACCGAGCATTATATGGATATGATGCTCCGAGCTTTCTAGACTTATTGCTGAGTGACAGTAGAGTTCCCAGTGCTGGTGATTTATTACAGGAGAACCAGGATATTATGAGGGCACTCAGAGAGAATATACAGAAAGCTCAAAATCAGCAGAAGCAATATGCTGATCAGAAGCGAGTAGAGCGGTCTTTCGAGATCGATGATTTGGTGTACTTGATGCTTCAGCCTTATAGGCAGTCCACCCTTCGTAAGAAGGGCGCCGAGAAACTTAAGCCGCGATACTATGGACCTTTCAGAGTTGTCAGACGTGTCGGTGAAGTGGCTTATGAGTTAGATCTTCCGGTGGACAGTAAGGTTCACAACGTGTTCCATGTGTCGCGCCTCAAAAAGGCGTTGGGACAACATGTGATTCCTTCTATTGATTTGCCACCCCTGGATGATGAGGGGAAATTGATTCTGATACCTGAGGCCATTTTGGATTCCAGAGAGCGTCATCTTCGGAGGCTGGTTATCAGGGAATACTTGGTAAAGTGGAGGGATCTACCGGTAGAGGATGCTACTTGGGAGAGTGACAGTATTCTTCAGCATCCAGCTTTGAGTTTGCTTGTGGACAAGCAAATTCAGGGAGGGCGGACTGTGATGTCCCCTCTAGACAGTTCTCGGGAATAGTGTGTTAGCCCTTTATTGGACCCTTGTGGGCTATCCAGATTGGTTAGAGGGTCAGTGGTACTTTCTGGAGAGTTTGATCGTTCTGGTTTTCAGAGCCCAGTGACTGGTTCACATCAGGCGTTGGCATTTCAGGAGTCCACAGCTTCTGACGGCACAGGAATATTTGGAGTTTTGAGCGAGTTATGAATTTTTAAGTGATTGAGTTAATTATTTAACTTAATGCCTTTTTATAAAGTCAAATCGACTTTATACATTTTATATCACTTAAATTATTCTAAAAAGGTGATTTAATATTTTAATCACTTAAAATATTAAAGGCGCTCAAATATTAAGTCATGACTATTGAAAAGGACTTAATATTATATTAAAAGATTTAAATGATTGCAAAAGGGCGTATCTTCTTGGAAATGCGTGCCATTTGAGTATAAAGCAATTTTTGGCAATGAGAAACTCACCTTTTGATATTTCGACTTTGCCTTGTGCTATTTCCTGTGCATTCTCCTGTGATCAGGGTTTGAACAATCTTCCATTGAAGAACGGTACCTCTTCAGTGTTGAGCACTCTTGAGATTGTGAAAGATCAATCGAATCAGTGCAGTTGAGAGCTTCATTCAGAGGTTCTACAGGCTTAAACCAGAGGTTTATTATTCAGTATTCAGTTATTGGCAGTACAGAAGAGGGTTACTTCATCCAGAGGCGCCACCTTCATCAAATTTGTGGTTCCAGCAGTGTTACTACATCACTTCCTCCTTGGCCGTACATTTGCATTGAATTTTGTGCCTACTAGAGGATGGCGTGTAAAGCCAAAAGCTAGGGCGCTTCCTTTTTGGCACTTGCTTGAGCTTCATCATGGGCGGCTACTATTATCATCTCATTGTATCTAGTTTTTGAGTGGGAGAAGTTGCTTCTGGAGACTAGGCGTCCACATATGCCTGTTTTCTCCGTTTCCGGCTGGCAAACTGGCTTATTTCTTTAATTAAATAATCTAGAGATATTCTGGTATGTTTATCATTTGCAATCTATTTGTTACAGTTAAATAATGTCCTCTATACTTTCATTCTGAAGAAAATAGTGCAAATTTTCATTTTATGAGCATTTATGCTGTGCGCCCCTTCTCTTCTGTCTATCAAACTTTCTCTAAAAAACTAAAATAACACTAAAAAGACTTAAGAAATACTGGGGTTTGAGTAGAGAGCCAGCAGGGCTCATCACAAAGTATGGTATCCATTTCTTTTATAACTTCTTTGAGCACACTAAGGTGTGCCTTTACATCATTTCTAGGCGTTCTAATAAGGTGGCATTTTAATTTGTTAACTCCCCTTGTCATAAGAATCTTACATTCACTGCAATAGATTTGGCCCTTGACAACACCTGATGTTCCATACTTCCATGTAGAGTCTCTCTTACCACTCGTTTGTGTTGAACTTGACATTGCTGATTTTAACAAAGAAAAAGTAAATATCATTAGGTTTTTGAAAACAAAATCAGAATTTTTTTTGACAAACATCTATAAGAGAAAATAGAATGCAAGTAAATAGAAAAATGTTAGGAATTGATGGGAGGGAGGGAAAATGGACAACATTTCCCCTAGCTGTTAAATTTTTTAAGTTTTCAAATCTTAATAAATAAATAAATGAATATATACATATTGATTTGAATCTTTGAAAGTGCCTTAAAATATCCTTGCGATCCCCTCTCTCATTGTGTTTTTGTCACATGGATGCTAAGGACATCCTTTGTTGGGCGAAATAAGATTGAAAATGTCAAAAATATGAACTGAAATGGTGAAATCGCTTGGGTTTTGTATAATCTATTGCCAAGCAAGTCTGACCAAAAAGCTCATGAGTCTGTGTGTAAAATTCGGCTGAGTACTCTGCTTGACTAGCCCCTGATTCAGCGTGCAAGTTTGAGTCAATTCGTTGTGGCAAGCTTGAAAACTTGTGAGTTGCGGAAAGTCAGCTGATTACTTGGTGAGTTTTCAATCTATGTTTTTTGTTTTATAATACAAAGCGGATGCACTTGTCTACATCCTTGGATACCTCATCTACTATGCTCTCAAGGCTAAAACCAAAATAGAAATGCCCTTGGCTGAAGTTTAGGTGTAGAGATTTTGGATGGCTGGGATCATCCATTGGATATATATTTGTACATCGGCAACCAAAGTGACTTGTAGAATATTTCATCTTGAATATTTAAGGTTTTGTATGGTGGGAAATTACAGCCAATTTATAGCAATGAGAGGGTAGAATCCTGTCATGAACTGACAAGAATTAAAGAAAGTATCTATCAATCTAGGTATGTATGGGTCCAATGAATGGTGTGACAGTTTTGGCACTAGGACTAGGGACAGACACAACCTAAATTGCATCAGTGATATCAATCATTAAATTCTTGAACTCAAAGTTATAAAGAATGAGAACAAACTTGTACTAGTATTCATTGCAAGTTGTAAAATCTATCGAAAAAGAATTAGGGCTGTTCCAGATACAAAATTTGGAGGAAGCATTTGAAAGTGGCAAGATTGAAAAGCAGTAGTGTCACCGGAACTCTTTAAAGAAGTAAAGAAACAATTAAATGAATTATATTAATGCCCATAAATGATTGATCGAAGTTAATTGTACTCAAACAATACATTCAGTTACAACTTACAATAGTATGGTACTAGAGTAAAGAGAACTATAGGTTCTGAGTTATCTAAGCACTGAAATTTAAAGCATAACAATAATGAAAACATGACTAGAGATGTAATCACCAAGCCAAATGATTTAGTGTACATACAAATCGCTATATGATCATATTATAAGTACAAATAGGCATACAGGGGAAAGACCTCTCAAAGAAACAAAGACCCACGAAAGAGTAAAATTAGAGACCAAGGCTGGAAACCTGCACCAACAGATAGATCTTGGGGAACATGAGCTGGCACTATCATTATCCATCACCATGAGAGGGCCAATGCAAAGGCAGCATCCTAAAGGTCTTCCTAACAGTGTTGCTACTTTATTAGCAAATTATCTTGACAAAAAAATAAGATATTAGACATAATGTTTCCACAGTCCATGTAAATTATTTAGTTCGTTTCAACAAAAAAAGATGCTAAAACACTGCCATTGTCATTGGCACAAAAATCCAGACTGAATGTTGGGTTTTGCTTCCAAAGAAGTACCCAAGGCCACGCATGTGATGGCAATGGATTCCTTACCAGTAATTACTCTTCACAATCCTCAGATATTGACCTTCAGGTATCTATTACTCTAGCTAATCTTTTGGCACTAAGCAATGAGGAGCAAGAAGGCAGGGCATGAATAGAATGAAAGTTTTGTGATCAACACCTAAATCTAGACACCTGGCAGTGGGTATATCTAATTCAGTCAGCTAACACAATACTCTGATGATTAATAATGCATTGATTGATGTGGTGTATCATGTGATAAACAATCTAATTAATCTATTTACAATTTTACTATGTGCATGGTACACTTTTTTTCGCTCAAGTCATACTTGTTTCATTTTAACATGTTGGCCTTATATATTTCTACCAGGCTATGATGGGGCAAGCATCTTCACTTTCAGAAATTCCAAACTGCTTGAGGTGTTGAAAGTGCTCCTTTCTGCTGATGAACTACTATTTGAGACAAACTCAAGTCTGCAGTTTGTAATTGGAAATTTGGACTCTTAAATATTTTATGATATATATCTGATTCTTCTATTCTACAATTCTTTAGCTGCTTCAGATAATAGTTTGTGATTCCTGTCCAGCTTTGCTCCTACTTTGATGCTAAAACAAGGGCCAGTATCTATACCAGTCAAGATTGTAGATTCAAAATCTCGGGAAACATGCTTATCTGGATTTACATTTATGGTTGGGTCATCAGATTGGGTAATGTTTTTGATCCTTTCCTATGATTTGTGAAGTTGATTTTACCTCATAGATCTTTCTTCAGATGAATGTTTTATTGCAGTACTGTTACAAAGAGAGGTTGCAGCTTCTGCTGGAAGTTTGTGGAGCAACTGTAATTCCTATTGGTAAAAAAAATGAAAGACAGGTACCTGTGTCCTGTATCCCTAGATTTCTGTTCCCCATTCTGAAATAAATAAAATACCTATTAATTCTTAATTTTCTAGTGCAATGTCATCCAGACTTATCTTCCAGTAAGTCTGTACATTATATACTTAGAGACATTTAGTTTCAGATGATTTTTTTAGCAATGCATTTGTATGTTCTTGATAGAGTTAAAAGCATTGTTTCTCCAAGCTTCTTGGATAGGAGGACGTGAGGATGGTGTTCCATAATCTACTTCAGAACTAAGCTTTTTTAGCTACAAATCACCAAACTTTTACTTATGCTCTAATTAAAATGCAGTATTTCCTTATGGAAGCTTATTTTAATGCAACTAAGGATGGAAAAATGCTGTATCACTCAAACACACACACATAATAACAAATTTCACCCGGGAAACCCCCAATGTAGAGAAAAAAAGATCAGCTTGGTAGGTGTCACTAGTACTTCAACCTCATTTTATTATTTAGAAACAGTACAATGGATGAAATACAGCTGGTTATAGCTGCTCCAATACACAATCTGGCTCAAATTGACTGTAAGCTAAGTTGCCGAATCGGGTACGAGTACATGTATGGGTATGCGGGTACGATATGTTGGTACGGAAGATTTTTGGTTGGGGGTTGGGTACGTCTGTACAAAAATATAATAAAATATTCATATATATATATATATATATATATGCTAAACAAAACCATGACAAGTTTCAATTTTTGAAACATAATATACTAATTTAAATTCAGTTTTCAACATCAAAAGGATCAAACTTGAATGTCATGATAGACAATCATTGTTTAACATTTAAATAATACAAATAGTAATCAATTCACTAATCTGCAGCATATGGGTCATCATCAAGACCAAGATCATCATCAACATTAACATTATATGATGGAACTCCACTGACACTTGCACTAAAAGTATGCTGACTACTTGACTCCTCAAAAAATGAAGATTGTGCAGCAAAAGAAAGATCCAAGTGAGCTCGCTCCGGTTCTACATCCCACAACTTTGCTGCCCCTTCCTTATACTCATCATCTTTGTGAGTAAGAAGACGAACTAGCTCCTCTGCTTTGCTTGATGCCAATCAATTGCACTTCACTAAGTAGATGAAAGAGTATGTACTCCAATTCCGCTCAGCTGTAGAAGAACTAGCAACCTATTGAAGCAAAGGGAGCTCTCATTAGAGTTGTTAAATTAAGAATTTTGTAAATCAAACTTCAAATTTGAAAATAATGTATTTTAAATGATAAAACTGAAAAGTTAAAACCAAATTTAGAGTGGTAAAAATTCAAAACTTACTTGAGATTAAAAACTTTTATTGCAAGAACTTGGAGGTGTGGCATCTTGTGGCCATTGAGGTACCACCAAGAGTGAGCATCCTTCCTATATTTGTCACGGAGAGTAGAAGCACTTTGACCCCGAGAGGTAACAAAATCAGCAAATTTAGTTGTAACTTCATCTTCCATATCAGGATCAATGAAGAGTTTAGTAAGAGCTTTCCTAAACCTTTATTGACTTTAGTATCACGGTATGGTGGCACTCTTGTTGGTATAGCAAGGACCTTTTCATTGTAACATTTGGGAGTCAAAGCAAAGGCAAGAAGATGGAGTGGGGTGGTCATTTTGTTCCACTGCTCAACACTACACCTCTTTGAAGAACGTTGCTTTAGGATCTTGCTCTTTTGCATTTATGATATAATTCATCTTCCCAAGCATTGATTCGATGCCATCATAAACCTCCCCCAAACATGGCTTATCCATGTTAGTAAGCATATCATACTCATGACGGGCTTGGTGAATCTAAGAAGATATTCCATCCGATCCCAACAAGTGTCATCTAGAATCTTTTGTTTTACATTTGCTGCCTTCTCAATGTTTGATTGCCTCCATATAAACCATGATTGGCTAATGACCATAGCAGAAAGCGCCTCTCACACCTTCACAAGTCGTCTCAAGACGATTGTGTTGAATGCAAATCTAGTCTTATTTGAAAATAAAAATTAAATAATTAAAATCAATGAAAAATGTATATACTTTATTTAAAAAATAAATAAATTATTAAAATAAAACATAAAATCAAAAAATTGCATTGTTTGAAGTTTGAGTTACCTTCATTGCTCTAGTCGCGAGAATGATCTAAAAATAGCTTGGGACATGTGGTGATTTGTTATGAACATTTGGATCTCTTCAGCTTCAGCATAGACTTGTTTGATCCAATCAATTTTTGTACCCAACTTCTGTAGCATGAGGTTGAGGGAATGCATGGCACAAGGTGTTCAAAATATATGTGAGAATTGTGTCTCAACTAACATATCAGCAGCTCTACAATTCTTTGCATTGTCCGTTATAACTTGGACAACATTTTGAGGACCCACTTCATTAATGCACTGTATAAGAATGTCAACAATAAATTGTGCATCCTTTACCTACCCCTCACAATCGACAGTTTTTAGAAACATTGCCCTTTTAGGGTACATTGCAATCACATTAATTAATGGTCTATTTCTTGCATCCTTCCATCCATCGGAAATAATAGACACATCCTTTCTTTCCATGAGGCCTTGATGGGAGATAATGAATCTTCTATATGTTTGACCTCTCTTGACAATAAAGTGCTACACACCTTCTTATAACATGGGCTTGTGTACCCCTTTGGAGCTTCATTTATTTTTCTTACCATATCTTTCCAATAGGGTGATTGAACAACGTTGAAAGACAAACCATTTGCTTAGAGGCATCTTGCAATGGTCTAGTCAACAATATATTTGACATCTTTATTAAATGCCCTCTCCAATGGTCACTTTGCTCTCTTTGAAATAGTAGCCTCATTTTCATTTCTATTCAAAAAAGGATGGCTTTCTACTACAATATCAGGGCCAATACTATGTGTGTGAGATGAAGAAGTGTTGGCCTTTGTGAGCCCCTTCTTGTACTCAACGGATGCCCCATTCTATTTTCAACTGTTGCATTTGCTTCCCCTTGCTCCTTAATAATTTTTTCTATTTTAGAAGGTGGTATAGGCATACCCTTTTTTCGTGGACAGACTCTAATTCCCTTCCCAAGAATTGCACACAAATGCCCTTTCACCCGATTGTAGGCACTAGTGTATTGCTTATCACACCCAGGGCATATCCAAACATATGTCCCCCCACTTGGAATCTGCTCTACCATTTCTACATGCCTCCATAGCGTGAAGCCGGGTCAATGTTGAATGAGGGTTTGCTAATGGAACCAAAACTAGTTGCCATGATATTTAGAAACAATCTCTATGTGCAACAACCCTGCAATTTGTTAAGAGAAGTTTGAACTAATTAATTAATTAAATAATAAACTTATTATTTATATTATCTATGGAACATCTAAAATTCTAAATCTAAACAGTAAACGTTATGTCTTTTATAATTTTTATTATTTAGTCTTGAGTGTGGAACTTGAGAAAACCCCTAGAATGATAGTAAGTATATACTACTGAATATGTTGACAATGAGACAAACATGAGATAGATAACTACCCTATGTTACTAGATGAAGAAGATAGACATAAACTAATGGTTTGTGGAATAAATAGGGAAGAGTCCTTCATAGATAGAGGCATGGCCAGAGCGCAAAGATTGGCCACAAGGGTATAGAATGGATATCTAATACATGCTTACCAAGAATTGCAATGGAGAAAGAAACCAAAGACAAGCTAACAAAATAAGCTATGTGGTAGCACAAATTCAAAATGAGGAGCCTTTCACAACTTATAGTAATGACCATTACCAAGGATTTGCTAGAAGAGGTTATCACAACAACCATAAAGGTGGCCGTGGAAGAGGAAGAAGTCAAAGACCAACATGCCACAACTATGGTAAATATGGCCATTATGTTAACAAATGTAGTAGAAAATAAGAAAAACCGGTTGGTGGGTTTTGAGGTAATACTACACATGATGCATTTAGCTGTCCCAAAGCCACATAGTTCTACAAGAATCGATTGGTGCTAGGAACAAAAAGTGAAGAAATCTCTGTTAGACTTGGGGGCTAATATAGGCATTATGCCAAAAGAAATATGGGAATCATTCAGTAAGACAAAACTATATGAAACCCCTTATGACATTGATCTAGTTGATGGAAGTCTCATATGCATGATAAAAACCGTCATACAAGCAAATTTTATGGCTATAAAAAAAAAGTCGATTTTGAGGTCATAGAAATATATGAAGAAGCTTGAAATGCATTCAATATCATATTGGACATCTAGTGGTTTGTAGACAATGATGAAGCATTCAATGCAAAAAATTAATTAATACAAGGGAATGGGAAAGCAATGCACATGCCCTTCATCAAAGGCAAGAAAGGAGTATATATAGAAGAAATACACAGTGCGAATGAAGAAGATGAAGATGAAGGAAATGAGGCATTATATACTATTGGAAGAATACCTAGAAGAGAATTTGATGGAAACCACCCCAATTTGGAAGGAGAGATATTCCTAGAAAGTGACGATTATTCAACTTACTTAGAAGATATAGTAGAAGCTTGGGCATGTGGTTAACCAAAAAAGCATACAAGAAAGATACTTGGATTAAGGAAAGTTTTTATGGCTTGGAAAATGCCTAAATCAAGAGAAGTAGATACTGCAAAAGAAACAAACTCATTATAGATCAAGAGATTGTATTGCATACAATAGGAATTTCACATACAAAATTATCACATTACTTAGGAGAAGGGGATTTGTTGGGTTATCTCCAATCCATGGAAAGAACGTTTACAAATGAAGATTTTAGAATGAAAGCTTTAGATGATACATTGGTGAAGTGCCACAAGGTGGTGGAACATGCATAAATCAAATATATCAACTTGGAAAGCCTTGACAATTCTAATTAAGAATAGGTATTTGGAAGAAGAAGAAGATACCAATGAGATAATAAAATATGATGGAAATGGAGACCCACAAAATCACATAAATAGTTGTGAACATGTTTGGGATAGAATAGGAGAGATAGATGAAAGATTAAAATACTATTTTATTGGACTTTAGCCCCTATCATAAGAACATGGTACATACATCAAGAGCTAAGGGTAGAAACTAGATATTGGGACATGATCAAAACTGATTTGTACAAATAAATCAAGTAAATCAAGTTTTGGGACCCAATTCAAATCATATATAATGTATTAAGAAGAATATATATATATATATATATATCAAAAGAACAAGCAAGCATGAAGTTTGAGGGGAAGAAAGCGTGCATGGTATCCCACAAAGAAGAAGACAAACAAAAAATAATTGAATGAAGGCCACAAACAATTATGGTACTGTTGATGAGTGTTTTATCATTCACCAAACATCAGAATAAAAATGTCCAAAGACACTCTATCCTCTCTTGAAAAACCACCGCATGCTAAGGCGATTCCAAGGTTTCTTTAGTCGGGTCTCGACGTGTGGATAAGCTCAATGGTCGTTGTGATAATGCTGGTAATAAACAAGGGGACTTACGTAGAAAGTCTGCACAAGCTAGGGACTTAGGAAATTTATCTTTGTAGGTTCTCAATTAGGACTTTCAATTGTGGATCTCAAAAAAATGGCAAAAAGAATAGGGTTTAGGAGAGTCTAGTCTAAGCCTAAGAACTCAAGAGACAGTAAGGACTCGGTGAAGAGAAATAAACCACACTTTGTTTCGCCTCCTGCAGGACAACATACGCAAAATGGGTGCAATCTTCAAGGGGTTTGTGAGAATAATTTTCACACCTCGAATGAGGTTGAAGTTAAGCTTCCACGTTTAAGAGCTCAGGCTAACTTTACAAATCGAATGCAAATCATCCATTCAAAAAAAGTATGAGCTACACTTCACCATCGAATCAATACGATCAATCTCTCATTCAATTTAACAACTTTTCAAAGCAAATTCTATTTAATCTAACTTTAACTCTAATCTATGGCGGAAGGCAATATGTAACCTCGCTTACTATTCAACAATAAGAAGTGATTCAAGGCAAATCATGCTCAAGAGCTTTTATCATTCAAAATAGTCTCAATGCGACAATATACATAATCTGTCTCCACACAAAATGAAAATGAGAGAGCACTAGTTTATATAGAGCTCCAAAAATGAAATGAAGGGCCGAGATTTAAAACAAGATCAACGGCCGAGATTATTACAACCAAACCCTAATTAGGGTTTCCCAAAATAACAAGAGTTAATCATCAGAAAACTATCAGAAAAGTGGCAGTTCCAGCTATAATCAAGGAGAGGCGTCCTTATCCATTTGAGTGGCATTGTGCTTGGCGAATCTGGACACTACTGCAATGACCTCGTCCATCGTGACAGGCGGCAGCATGCTGATCCGGAATTCAAGTCCGTCCAACTTCTCAGCACATCTAGCAAAAGTACCTTCCCAATCTGCCTCCTGCTTCTCAAAATCCTTTCGAATGGACGAGAGTCTTGCCACTCTCGCAAAGTCTTGTTTCAAGAAAGGTCCAGCGGTCGAGAAGAAAGTTTCTTGAACCTTATGCTTCAATCTCTCCAACTGCATGTCATTCTCCCGGATGACTTCACGGTCGAACACATCAGTAGTTATCATGCAAATCTTCTCCTGGATTTTCCTGACCTGTTCTTCAATTCCAAGTCCATCGACTCTTGCCTTCTCCAAGACTTCTTCTCGTATTGTCACTGCCCAGAACCAGTGATGAAAATCATATGCTGCCCTTGCAGCAATCACCTTTTTATCAACCAACTCCTCTCTCGGAGTGCTCTTCAAAACTCTAAGGCTTGGAATAAGCCTTTCTTGCATATCCGGGACACCTTCCCATGTTTATGCCATATCCATCAATCTGGAAAGAAATGAAGAAGTTCGTCCATAGGCCAGTGCCAACTTTTCCATGAACAAGGCCGCTTCCGTGCCTTCACTTGCCATCCAGTCTTGTGCTTCCCTGGCCGTCACCATTCCGTGCTCGACTTCCCTAGTCACCTCCTGTGATGAATTGAGGAGAGGAGGAACGGTCGCATTGCCCTGATCAAGCGGCTGGGTCAAATGTTGTATATATTCTTTGAGACGTTTGACCTCCTTTTTATACTCTTTCTTCTTGGTCACTTCCTTTTCCAGTCTCGCTTTAATGGTCGAGACGGAATTATCTAACTCTTCTACTTCCTGACCTTTCGAGGTCGGACCAAGGTCAACAGTGGTTATAGCATACTCCTGTGGAGTGATTTCGTCCTGTGGCTTGTCCACTGTAGGCACTGCAATGTGCACGGAACGGTTGCCTGTCTCGTTCCTTTGAATGGTGGAGAACTTCTTGGCGGGCTTCTTGACTGCAACCTGCTCTAATCTTGCCAAGAAATCGGCAGTATCATCTTCTTCTTCTTGTTGAGCCTCAGCAGGCACCTGGATCTTCATCCTTTCCAACAGCCAGTCTGGAATGGTCGATTGTTCAATGCCATCCTCTACTTGAACTTCCTCCTCATTCGGAGCATCCACTATCCCTCTGAGGGCGGAAATCATTCCTTCCTCTAAGTCATTGTCCCGGGCTTCTATGTCATTGTCTGAACCTAAAATCTCTGTGCCTGTTGGTGACGCAGGCTCTTCATCATCTAGTTGAATAGGCTCATCATTTACTTCCTGAGCTGCAAGAGGTTCAAGCATTTCCACCAAGGAGTCGTCTATATTGGCCACAAACTGGTCAATGTTCCTGGATGCTGCTGACCGAGAAGGTTCTCCTTTATGCCTCTTGGAAACAGGCTCTGCACTTGGCATTATTTCTTTTCTTTTCTCTCCAATCCTGACCAAGTCCTGATGGGATGCACCAGCATTAGAGGAATATGACTCTGATTCGCTCAACAGATCATATGTGAGCGTGACTCCTTTCTGTCTTAATTCCTGAACATGATAATCGACCCACCACTGAGAATATTTCGTCACTGGCCTCATCAGGGTGGCTAGGTCTGCGTGCTCTGGCTCTGACCATTTTACTGGAGGGAGAGGTCGGCTTTCCTCAAAGCGAGGCTGGACGTGGTTTCCATCATCCTGAAGCTGATCAGGCACTCGACAGAACTCAATTGTTCTCATGAAATCCAAGGACATCCTGGACCACATCTTCCGTCTGACCTCATATTCATCCGCAGCATTTGCCCAGAAATCCTCCAATTCCATCCTGTGCTTATATTTTCTCCCTTCCACTGTCCGGATATTATGATGTGGGTCATAATTGACCCTGGACTTGTATGCCGTGAAAGGATACCATTGGATCTCTAGTCTTGCACTTTCAGCTGCCTGTGCGGATGGACAGTACTCTAGCATGTTCCCGATGAAGAATGGGAATGTGACGGACGCCTTCTTGGTCGGCCTCTGAATATTCTGGTACTCTTCTAATTGTCTTAAAACCTCGAGCAATATCATCCGATTAGTCGGATAGATAGGCAATTTATAGGGATTTCCAGTAAATCCCTGGATCCTGATATATGTGAATTTAGGGAACTGGATGAACCAAGACCCATATTTGCTGATAAGACTTTTTGCTTCATGGCTCAGCCTTTGGTGCACTCCTCCTTGAAGCTTTCTTGGTGATATGCATTAGGAATGCATCATGCACCCTCCTGAAGTGAGTCTTCTCCTTCAACTGGAGCTGAGGATAGCAGTCGTAAGGCTTGAGCTCGTTCTCCCCGTTGCCAATTTTGCCTTTGCAGATCAATCCTGGATATTTGTATGATCTGGCCAACAGGTATATCACATATGAACTCATGTGAAAAGACTTGGTCTCTTCAAGGTTGATCAGTTGCTCATGGAGGTTGTCACTTATCATCCGTGACCAGTTGAACATTTTGACTCCGGAGGTGATCTCGTCGATGAAATAGTACATCCAGCTCTCAAAGAAGGCGCCTTGCGGATTGCCAGCTATTCTGTTAAGCATCAGCACAATATCTCCGAAATCCTCCTTGAAATCCGTGCGGCGAGGTCTCTTAGGCAACTTCTTGATTGACGGCTTTGGCTTGTCCATCCAAACCTTGTTGACTGTTGTAGCGCACAAATCTGACTTGCTGTCATATAGCATTTTGGCTTCTTCTTTGGTCTTATAGACCGTTCTTGAATGTTCAGGGATGCCAAAGGTCTCCTGAATTGCAACTTCGTTCAGGTGTGCCAAGATCCTACCGTCAGGGGCGATAATCTGTCTTTTCTGAGCATCATAATGACGAGCACACTCCACCATTAATTCTGCACAATCCATTGCCGGAGGGAATCCAGCTGCTTGGAATATCCCGTTTCTGACCATTCGTCTGGCTATTGCTGTGGGAAGTCCCTTCTGACCGTATACTCTTTGCTTAAATTCGTCAAAATCCACATGTCCGAGGTCAGTGTCCATGACATTCTTCCACTTTGAGATGACCTTGGTCTCCTTCTGAGCACCCTTGTTGGCGAACTTCATTTTCAGCTTCCTGGATAATACTCCTGCCGTGTCCGTCAACCTGCAGTCATAATATTAACATTAATAAAAAGACTTTTAAAATTATTAAAACCTCGTGCCTTGGATTTGAGAATTTGACTTTCAGCTGTTTAGATAATTAATTTGCTGCGAAAAAGCAAGCTGAAAGTGACTTGAATAGAATTGAAAATTTTGCCAGAGCTTCGTCAAGATGACAGTATATGAAAAGATAGCAAATTTAATTGACCAATCACCAAACCTCAGCGAAGGAACGTTAAATGCAAATCAGATTTAAAAATCTGATTTTTTTGAAAAGTGCGCCCCTCTTCAAGAAGAATTCAGCTTTGAATAAATCTCTTTTTCTTTTCCCGCGAAAAATTCCTCAACATAACACTGCTTCTCCCTCTGGGAAAATTCGACTTTGCTTATGGACGAATTAATTGCCTGACAATTTCGAGAAAGAATAAATTTCTCTTCAGCTGTGTGTGAAAAAATGAGTTGCTGAAACTCATTATAATGCTGAGAGATTGAATTCGATTTAGCAACTGCCGTAATCTTTCTCGATCTCGATTTGTTTTTATTTTCCAAACAGGCAACTTTCCTTTTATCTTCCGACAAGGATCAGTCTCGAACTTATCCGGACAAATCTTACTGATCTTCAAAAATTCGATTTTTTTATTTAATGTTTATTTTTTTGATTTTTCGACTTTTAAATGAAACATTAAATAATTTAATTAAATTCATGGTGAATTTAATTTTCTTTTTGTCGGATTTCATCTCCGCCTGGCGTGCTTTATTTTCGTCCGATTCGTGTCTGGCAATTTTGATTTTGTCCAAGGTATTTTAAGTTTCCAAATAGTTGAAAATTAATATTAAAATATTAAAATATTTCAATTAATTCCAACCCGTTCATCTTGGACCCATGTCTATCTCGATCTTCCTTCCATCTTTCTTGGCTGAGAGTTTATTTTCCGATCTCGTCCTTAATTTTGTCTAGCCAAACCAAATCTTAAGCCATTCCGTCGAGAATTTCATTGCCAGATCCCTATTTTTCTTTGCCGAGGCGAGATTTTAAGCTTATTTTGCTCTGCCAAAGTCAAATACTTCCTTGCTCAGTCGAATTTTTCTAGGAAAAATCCTTGTCCGAATGTCTTCGTTGGGCGAATTTCCTTGATGTCTGACATATTCTTCCTCCCTTTGGCCAAGGACGACCATTCCTTTCTCCCTGCCTTGGGCATTTTTCTTGGGTCAAAGTTGACAATTTCTCGACATTTTTTTCATACTTAGGCAAATTTTATCTCTTTTCCTCATCGTGCTAGGCACATTCCGTTTTATTCTTTGCCATATCCTGATAATCTTTAGCACATGTCCTTTCAATCTTGGCATTTGTCCTCTCGAAAGTGTCACAATACTTGGCCAACGTCTTCATTTTTCATCCTTTTAGCCTCTGTACTTAGGCAAATATTCGAACCTCTTCTTAGACTTGGCATTAACACTTAGCCAAAAATCTTACCATCTTATCATCTTGGGCGGACTTCCTTGGCTTCTTGGACGAAGATCATGGATGTCTTTGATACTTTGTTAGCTCCTTCCTTGTATATGGCGGACTTTGCAAGTCTTTAGGATGAACATTTTTGGACGTCCCTCTTTCCTAGGGCGGATTTCCTCAACTTCTTAGCACTTATTCTCATCATTTTATCCCTTTGGAAAGGATTTTCTACCCTTTTAGGCCCTCATACTTAACCAGATTTCAAAATTCTCCCTAGCTGGGCGCCAACACTTAGCAAATATGTTGATTTTTCCTTACTTTCATGCCTAGGCGGACTTTCAATAGCCTTCAGCCAAGTCCCACCTTTCAAGGGCGGACTTCATTAGTATTTTGGACGTCCTTTAAAGTGAAATGGCGGACTTTGAGACCTTTTTGGATGGGCATTTTATGTGCTGGGCGGACTTTGAAGGCTTATAGGATATCCCCCTTGGCAGATGGCGGACTTTAGAGCATGCAAGGACATCAAAGGCGGACTTTAAGACCCTTTGGCACTTCCCTCAAGCACATGGCGGACTTCAAAGCTTGCATGGACAAGGATGGCGGACTTTGGGCAGTCTTAGGATATCCTTCATGAGATGGCGGACTTCAAAGGAATCAAGGATGGCCTTGGGCGGACTTTAGAAGGTCCAAGGATATGCCTCCAATATGCATGGCGGACTTCATGAGATGCAAGGATATTGTCCCAAGGTGCATGGCGGACTTTGAAGCTGATGGGCATATGCATGGCGGACTTTGAAGAGTCCTAGGATGTGCCTTCAAGAAAGCTGGGCGAACTTCAAGACTTCTTTGGACATCCTTCTAAGCTGCTAGGCGAGTTCCATGACCTTCCAGACCTTCATACATCTTCCTTCATGGCGAATTTTCCAGACTTGCACAGATTTCTCACAAACTTCACCATTTTAGAACTGATTTTCATGATTTCATCTTCAGATCTGATTGATCTTGAACTGGTTTTGACTGGTTTTTCCAGATTTTTGAACGTTTTTGGCCTGATTTTCATGCTTTTTGAACTTTTTTTGCAAATTTTTCAAAAATTTTCAATTTTTTCATTTTGATTTTCTGAGAGTTCTATTGAGTTTTTCGAACTTCTGAGTGCGTTTTCAGAACTCGGGACCCTTCTAAAAATAGAAACTTTCCAAAAATAGAAACTTTCTAAAAATAGAAAAAGCAACCCTAAAAAATAGGGAACCTTGTTTGGTCCAAAAATGCCAAAAATGAAAAATCGAAAAAGCAACTTTTCCTAAAAAATAGGAAGTCGATTGGCTGAATTCACAGTCGATCTTCGTCTCTTGGCCTTCGAGCGCTTCCATGACGTCTACGCACTGATTCAAGCATGAATTCCGAATTTCGGGTGACTCTCAAGACGAAACTCTTGACAAAGTGATCTCGTGCAAAGGAGAGAGAACCCTAAAACTAGCAGTAGGGGGTCCCATCAGTATGGGGCGATGTGAAAAGGTCACAACAGTACCATAGAGAATATGCTACTCAAGCAAGGAGGAAAAGATCCCTTAGAAGAAGAAGATCTTAAGGATTTGGATGCGCAATTAGGGAAGAATGATAGAGAAATAGTGGACAAAAATGAATAAAAAAATCAATACTTTTACCAACCATCGAGAATTAAAAGAAAAAATGTAGTTAAGGTGAATAAAAAATGTTTAAAATTGTAGATTATTAGGGTGAAGAAGACATATTGAAAATTGCAAAGATTCACAACAAATATGAAGATTTGTTTCCAAGAATTTTCATAGAAAGGCATAAAAGAAGCCAAAGTAATGAGGATTCAATTAAAGGATATTGCTAAACTGCAAAAGCAAGAGATTATGGATAATTTGGAGAAGATGAAGAAAGGCTATCATGAAATTAGATGCAACTATTTTGTAAGTATGGGTATAAGTTACTCTTCCCCAAATTCTAAGCAAGGATATAGGAAAGAGAAATATTGAGCCACAATGTTGCACAAAAATTGGAAAAATAGGTGGTCTTTGTTGTGGACAAAGACTACATCCATTTAGAAGTTGTTGAACCATACACTTTCTTAGTGCCACCACACCCATATGAAGCAATTGATTGACTATTAGAAAGTGCAACACAACTTCTCTCCATCCTTCAGACCCTATAGTAGAAAGGTGTGGAACCTTGAAAGAGTACATTGATAAGAAAGCTAAAATGGATGGTCAAGCCAAGAATGATAAGAGGAGAGAGAAGAGCGTAAAAGAAATTGTAGAAAAATAGGATTCTCCTCGAAAGGTTGTGGATGTTACTAAACAACAAGGATGTTACTAAACAACAAAACACTCAACTGGAAAAGGAACAAGACAAAAGGAGATTAGAATGTTTAGGGTCTACTATTGGGAGTACCCCACTACAAAAAGGAGAAAGTGATCCCACAATAGGTAAAAAAGCAGCAACCACAAAAAGAAAAGAAGGGAAAGAAAAGAAGACAAGTAGAGGAAGTTATCCAAATTGAAGCAACTCCTTTCCTAGCTAAGTCTCCATTAGAGGAAACCATATAAACTTTGCTACAAATGAGTGTAGAAAAGGAAAAGGAAGCAAAAGAACAAAGGAAGCCATCAAAGGAAAAACAAAAAGCACATAAAATGTTGGTATAGTATGGTAGCTCCTCAAAGGAGAAAGAAGAAACTACAAAAGCAACTATACCACAAAAAAGAATGAAATAAGTGGCCAAAGAAAAATCACAACAACTTGTTTTGGATGAACACAAATTACTCAAGTCTTTGTCTATAGCCCGAAGATCACTCCAGGTGGCCAAGACTTATCCTTTTGCCACCACAACCAACAAGAAATTCATAATACATGCAATGATGGTCGTCATTTCTACTAGCCCATATTCAGTAGACCAAATAATTGAACAATTTTGGTGGAATTAAGGACAATTATACAAAATCAGGTGGTTGCACAAAGGGAAGAAGCTTGTAAGATAGACATCTCATTGAAGAACAAAGCAATGGAAGAGGTTGCCAAGGACCTAGACCTCTCACCAAATACGAAAAGATGAGCATAAGCTCTTCAAGATTAGAAGCTAAAAATAAAGCATAGGGTAGATACTTTGGCTATGAATCTTAAAAGTGATAGATTCAAACAAAGGTTATATGAGGAAGGTGTTGCAACAACTCAACATGCCTACGGCATAGTAGTTCAGACCAAGCAATTGCAAGGGAAGAGCCTAAGGACACCATCTTACCACCATCTCCATTGCATACACAAGATACACCACAACAACCAGTGGTTGAAAAAGAAGTGTCAACAAAAAGCCAAGGCAAGTAGCAAGGAGATGAATAAATGGAACAAATTGAACAAATACTAGAAACATTGGACACTAAGATTGGGGACAATCTCTAAATAGAAATAGGGGGAGAAAAGATAGAACAACTAGAAAAGGACAAAGAAACATAGGAGACAAAAGGTACCATAGAACAAATGGTCACTCCAACAAGTCAACTAGCTAGTGACCTAATAAGCAAAATTAAAGAATATATGGCTTGGTAGAAATGAGCAGCTCTAGTAGTCACAATGAGCCCAAACATTTTCCTTAGCACTCCTATAGGGCCACAAGTGGATTTCACTCAACTTTTACCACTCCAAAAATTAGAGTTGGGTGAAGCATTTGGAAGCAGTGTAAGACAAGATTTGATGAACAAATATGTCACTTTAGAGGAAGGTGTGGTTAACATGATAAAGTTGATACAACACCAACCACAAATTCAAGTGGGTTCCGTTGCAACCATGACAACAGAATTGGAAGTACCATAAAGTTTGTTAGGTTAGATTAGTGGTTGGAAGTAGGAAAAGAAAAACCAAAAGAACAAATTATTGACTATGAAACATAGAAGTTAGGCCACATACAGTGAAAATGGAGGAATGGTCAGAAAGATTTGGATAGACAAGGAAGCTGCAATAATGTCTCAATATTGTACCAGTAATGCATGAATTGGCTGCAAATCACCATGTCATAGAAGGTTCAAATTGATGCATTGGAGACTCAATTTTTGCAACTCTCAAGAACTACAATATCATGAATGCTTTAGATGAATCACATCGTCAACAATTGAGAAGCTGTAATGTCCCCATTTTCGTGAGCATTAGAGTTTGGAAGATTAGCCTACCAGTTGACCCTTGTAGGCTAGTGTTTAGTGATTAGAGGGTCCAATTGGTCGTTAATGAGCTCTTCAGGTGGCAGTTGACAGTGTTTACCTCTCCAGATTGTTGGTATATTATGAGGCTAAGCTATTTAGAGGTTTCTGGTTCCGTTTAGAGGCACTTACTATTTATAGTAAGTTAGTTGAGTGTTAGTGGCCAACCTTTCTATTTTGGGAAGGGCCTCTTGATGAGTGGTGGTTTCTGTGGTTGACCACCTGGTTCTAATGGAATCGAGAAATAATGAGTATTTTTGGAGTTATGACATTTTAATTATTAATAAAGTAATACTTTATTAATAATTAATTATAAAGTGCATATTATAATGTTTTATTTTGACTTTATTAAAAGTGGGGCCATTTAATGGTAAAAAAAAAATTATAAAATACCTTGATATTGACGCCCAAGTAAATAAATATTATAAAGTCAAATCAAAAGGCAAGCCAACATTATAATATATTATTAAATGATTAAAAGGGGCCTCTTGGAGAAATCGACCCAATGAAGGAGAGTATAAAAAGTTTTTGAAATGCAAATGAATTCATTCTTGATCACTCTACACTTGTGCGAATTATGGGCTTTGTTGTGAGTGGAGAAATTAGGGTTTTTGCAATTTTTGGCATTGGAGAGCGTAGCTGCTTCATTGTATCAGATTTTCGAGGATGTGAAAGATCATCTGAGTTTTGCTAATTGGTGGCTTCATCTCAGGAGTCACATTGGTGCTTCATCAACTTCTTGGAGATCAGCCTTTAGGGTTCTACAGAGCTTTCAAGAGCAGAACATTGTCATCTGGGTATGAATGCTTTCAATGTAAATTTCATGACATTAATAAGTTTGATATAATATTATATTAGAGCTTCAACATTTCTTTGTTTTGCAATTTTATGCATTATCTGGCAATATCTTCAAAAGCTTTAAAACTGAAACAAAAGGAAGGGCAGAAATAAGTTGGCAAATATCTTCGATCAGGGCGGGATACTACATAAGCCTCCAATCACAAAACAGTCGATTGAGTGAACAAAGATTAAAATTAATAATCCAAATGAAGGAGTTGGATTAGAAGTAAACATTCATCTATCATTGTGAAGAGCACAAAAAACTTACTGAGAGGGGGAGGGTGAATTAGTAAATCTATACAAACTTTTACCTTCTTAACTTTTCAAAAAACTTAAACCTTTATCAACATCAACTTTTGATATGAATCAATGAAAGTAAGTTGACATCACTTTATTGAATTGATTAAATGATTTTACAAATGGAAGTAGGCACCAACCTACTTGATTTACAAATGACATGATTTTGTAGGCTACAACCTACAAGGAACACCCAATCCTTTACAATTTTAGTAGGCACCAACCTACAAGGAGAATTAAACCCTAATGCAAGGCACCAAACCTTGACTTGATGGATGAAGCAAATGTCTTCAATCAGATCTGCACTCTCCCAATCCTCCAATCTGCCTTTGTGATGAAAAATCTCTCTCAGCCCACACAAGAAGATGAGTTTCTGAAATAGACCACTTTGAACTTCACAACCACACCACAACTTTGACTTGAAAAACACACATATATATGTTACTCAAGAATTTGAAACCTTTTGATAAAAAGACATCCATATTTGCACCCAAAAATCTGCCTCTTCATAAAGAAAGTCTGAATTTGTTTGCCTTAAATCAAATCATGTTGTTCTTAAGTTGCTTTTCATTATCTCTCCATTATGTATTTAATCTGTTATAACTTCTGAATTTGTTTGACTCCAAGGATTAAGCGCACCTCTTCAAAAATGAATGTTTCTTCAGCAGAGAATTACATCTCTTTAGAAACGCATCTCTTCAAAAACAAGCATTTCTTTAATGATGAGTCATGTCTTCTATTGGACTGCACTTGTTTGAGAGTCATAACTCCTCAACACATTAGCGTCTTTTCAAAACAAAAATTAGTTTTGCAGCAATTACCATTTGAATCGCATTCTTTCAAAAACACGTCATTTGATGCAATGATCACGTCCTTTAATGAAGACGCGTCCCTCTGAATCTTATACTGACAAAGTCATGAATTAATAAACACGCATTTTAGAAAAACCACGTGTCCCTTTGAAACCCAATTAGACACAAACTAATCGCTCTCTTTAGACTCATCAATCTGCATTACAAATTGTATTAGAGTGTCATCGATTTGCATTACAAACTGTATTAGACTCATCGATCTGCATTACAAATTAATCACCATCTTTTAGACTCATCGAACTGCTCCAGACTAATACGACTATACTCCATCTTTCACAGATTTGAGACTTACACATTCGATGCTATATCATTATATTCGACAAACTTCTCTCAGCCTTGATGATTCCTATCTTTCTGAACATCCTTTGTCTAGTTGTGGACATTATTCAACCTTGACGATTTGATCTTATTTAATACATTGATCAGGATTTGATCAATTCTGAGTGCTGAATTGATCTGGTCTGCATTTCTTCATTTGACATTGATCTGGTCTGCATTTTGTTATTTGACATACTATGTACTTCAAACTGAATACTTCAAACATGGTCTTCAACCTGAACAAACACCATACCATGTTCCAACAATCTTATCATCACCTTTAACATCTAAGATCTGTTCTGCACATTGCTCATGTAATTCTTTGTTTAATATCAATGGCAACGTTTGAATAGTCTTCTTTGTATTCATGACATAAATCTGTGTAATGATGGACCTTCAACTTGACATCAATGACAATATTTCCAACAATCTCCCCCTTTGTCATTTATGGCAACATATTCTTCCTCATCACCTCTAACTCTCCCCCATTCTACTTCTCTCCCCCTTTGACATCAATGGCAAAGGGACTTCCAACAATGTCACTTCCAACAATGTCTTGCTTTTTCAGTTCTATGAAGCTACAAGATACTGTGTATGGCTCCCCCTGAATGTATGCTCCCATTTACTAATACTCATCTTTTTCTTTTCATTCTTTGTCTTCTAAAATAATTTTCTTCTTCATGGAAGCTTCTTCATTTTGACATCAATACAATTTCCAACAATAGAAGCGAATTCATGCTCCCCCTGAATAGCTCCCCCTGAATGTATAGCTACAATGTCTAGCTCCCCCTGAACAATGTCTTGCTTTTTCAGTTCTATGGAGCTATAAGATACTGTGTATAGCTCCCCCTGAATGTATGCTCCCATTTACTAATACTCATCTTTTTCTTTTCATTCTTTGTCTTCTAAAATAATTTTCTTCTTCATGGAAGCTTCTTCATTTTGACATCAATACAATTTCCAACAATAGTTGTAGTGATTCTGCAACTACAGCTTGGTGGGGGAAGCCCTACCATATCTCCAGGTAGGCAGAGATCAAACCGTGAATGCGCAAGCAAAGATCAACCCGGGTGGTGGATAAGAAAAGGAATTGGTTCCCGGAGGCTTGACCAAGCTCCAGTTGGTGCTACTACTCCAAATGAATGTTTGGAATGGGCCCGTAGCCCGCCCTTTTGATCTGATCGATAAGTACTCCAACCGCTTGCTTCTCCATGGGCTGAAAGATAGTGCCAACTTAACTCCCCCTAAAACCATGCTTCTTTTCAAAATAGTGTATGGCATGTATCTTGCATGATCATAGATTTATCCTCATCATCATTTTGCTTTTGTTTCGTTCTCCATACTTTTGTAATCTTTTTCTCCTTTCCAATGGTGTTCTTTTTCATATCTTGTCTAGATGGTTCCACGAAGCCATATCTACAAAAACGTGCTATGTGTCCAAAGTTGTTGCACTTGAAGCACATAACATCATGATCAAATGAATTATAGTTTCTTCTAGTGAAGCTTTGTAATGTCCCCTTCCTAGGCAGTGCAATTGATTCAGGGGTTAGCCTATCATTCTAATCCTCGTAGGCTGACAAATGTGTTTAGAGGGTCACTTGAGGCAGTTATCCAGCGTTTGGGAACATTACTCCAGCAAATGATTTAGGTTTGGGCCTTGGTAGGCACTTACAGAGTGATTTTTAGATACTTATTATTTATAGTAAGTCAGGTAGACAGGGGTTTCTATTTCTGGCAGGGCAGCCAGTTCAGTTGGTCAACTCAGTTTTGATTCCGTTTGATGATTTGATGAGCAAACAGTGATTATTGAGGCAGTTGATAATTATTAAAAGTTTATTAATTTGACTTTATAATATAAAGTCACTTTAATGAAAAATTAAAGTAATTATTTAATGGCAAATTATAAAGTATTAATACTTTATAATAAAGAGGTAAATAATATTAAATGAGTATTTTATTACTCATCAAAAAGGGACGCCATTATTTAATTATTTTGCCTAAGTCAACAAAGGGTGATTTAATTAATATTTTAAATGCTCATTAATTGCTTTTTGAGAAGGGGTCGACTTATTGAGAAGAGTTATATATTTCACAAAGACAAATCGAACTCATTCATTCATGATTATTCTAATTTGTCTTTATTTCTCTCTGAGAGCATTGGGGTTTGTGTAATGTCCCCATCTCAAGCCTGATCTTTTCTGTGACTGTTGGCCTATTCCGGAGACCCGTAGGCTAGTCGGAAGGTAAAATTAGGGTTTCCTATTTTGAAGGATGTTTTGGCTCGGAGTTGATTGTTTCAATAGCGGATTCTTTCTGGGTTTTCAGAGAGCTTCGCAATGGTATGTTCTTCTTGGCATTCTGAGCATCTTCAGGAATTTACTATTTTAGTAAATTCTATTTTTGGCAGTTTTACAGTTGGGTTCGGCTTGGTTGACTTCCTACTTCAGTTTGATCAGTTGGCTTGCTCATTTATGGCTTCGGGGCACAATTGGAGAGATAAGTTGAGCTATTTAATTAAAAGTCACGTTTTAATGTTATATTTCAACGTTGACCCCCTTGGCCTAGTCTATTGACTTCATGTTGTTTTGAAAAGTGGTCTTTTGAGGGTGGCGCCTTCATTAAAGATTATTTTATATTTATTAAGGTCAAATTAAGCCTTAAGTGGGACGCATTTATTTAAGTGAGGAATTTAATTAAAAGAAGTCAAATTGAAGATGTGTTGGTAACAACTAACACCTTTGGAGTAGAAGTTGTTATGAACAGCCTATGTACACTACGCAATGAGTGCTCTTCAAATTATGGAGGGGAAGCTCCCTCGTTGTGCTTTGACAAATATACTTGCAAAGGAAAATAAGCTAAAACTATGTCCTGTCTTTTTGTTTCAGCTGCTAGAGGCACAAGGCTTTCTTGAAAGAACTTATACGTTGCAGCTGAGTTTTCTCTGGTTTTGCAAATCAACTAACTACAACTTATATCTATCCAATCTCCTCAGGAAAACAGAGCAAGAGGAAACGGAGCAAGGTTTGACTATCGGACGATAAGCATGTTTAGACTCTCTACTTGAAGGCAAGGTGGCACAACTATCATCTCAATCTAAACAAGCTTATTGGGCACAACAGATTTAAGAATTCACTAAGACGATCTTATGGAACCCTGTGTGGCATAACACTCGATCGAAACAGCAAAGCCTTCACAAAACAGCCTTTATCTTTATAATCTCACGAAACCCTATGTGGCATAACCTTCGATTATATTGATAAAGATTCACAAAACAGATTTATCGCTGCAACTTCTCGAAACCCTATGTGGCATAACGATCGATCACAATGGTAAATTAACACAAAACAGCCTTATCACCTCAATCTCTTGGAACCCTATGTGGCATAACAATTGATTTCAATGATAAAGATGTTCAAACAGATATATCTAAACTATGGAAAGAATTCAGCATTACAATCTTTGAAATCCTATGTGGCATAACAATCAATTGCAATAGTGAAGACACATGAACAAATACCAAAAAGAGCAATATTGAGGGCAAGGTAGGCGCAGCATATATTTCTCTCTCAAGCAAAAGTTATTTACAAATGAGCAAAAGCTCTTATTTATATACATCAAGGTGTAGGGAACCCTAAAATCACCTTGTGTTATCTTCTTGCACGTGCATGCAAGCAATGCGCCAAACCCTAATTAAGTAAACTATACAGTCAACTGGGAAACTACCCTCAGTTTGACTGAAACATCTAATCTAAAATGGACAATTGTGCGAGCATGCACGTCCTTATTGAAAGCAAGTTAACTGGAAGACTAACATCAGTTAACGTAAAACCCTAAATAAAACTCCAAGTGTGAAGGCCGAATCTCATAATAGATATGCATGTGATGACAACTTCGGAGTTAACTGGAAAGGGTAACACCCAGTTCAACTCGTGTGTGTAATGTCTATCCTGAGGTGGGAACTGAAGTTTACTATGTGTGATCTCGAGCAATCAACCCCTCAATGAGATTGTTAACTGTATCACCATCTGGAGCGATGAGACTCTGACGAAGGATGCTATGTCGATGCAGCATGTCCTCACCAGCTGTGATCTGAGACTGAAGTTCCCTTCTGCTCCTCGTTGCTTCATCATGATGAGCCTGGCTCTCAGCTCCAAACCCTCAATTTCTTAAGTCTTAATATGTTTTTTTAAGGTTTTTAAAGAATTCTTAATAGACAGAAGAGAAGGGACGCAGCATATTTTTGCTCATAGAAAATGAATTTGATCTTATTTCTTCAAAATGAAAGTACAGAATATATTATATAACTCCAACAGATAGATTAAGAATGATAAACATACCAAAAGGGCTCCAGATTATTTTAAATAAGAAATGGCCAGATCTACAGCCGGAAATGGTGAAAATCAGCATGAAGGCACGCCAAGGCTCCAGAAGTGGTTTCTCCTGCTGAGAAACAGGTCACAATGCTCTGCAATAGCTAGGCGCCCATGATAGAACCCAAAACCAACAAGAAAGGAAGGCGTTTTTCTCATTTACTTCATACGCCTTTTCAAGGCACAATTTCCAAGGCAGGCCGTACGGCTATGGAAATTCATGCAAGTAACCTCTGTGAACTCTCTGTCTCTGCTGAATGAAGCGCCATCAAGAAACCCTCATTTATTGTAAAGAACAAACAATTGCATGAATAAAATCTCTGTCTGCAACTGTAGAACTTCTGTGTGAAGCTCTCAACCTGTACTGATTCAGCTGATCTTTCACAGCCTCAAGAGTACTCAACACTGAAGAGTTTTCCGTTCTCCAATGGACAAAATGATCAAACCCTGGTCACAGGATATTGCTCAGAGGAAAAATGCACAAGGCAAATCGAAATAGTCAAGTAGTGAGTTTCTATTGCCAGGAAATGCCTTTATACCAAATGGCACGCATTTCAAGAAATGTACGGCCTTTCTCATCATTAAAATATTTTAATATTTTAATATAATCCTTTTCAATAGTTTGAGCGCACTTTTCAATATTTTAAGATATTAAAATATTAAAGTCTCCTTTTTGACATTTAAGTGATATAAAATATAATTAAAGTCAATGTGACTTTAATTAAAAAGGCGTTTAAGTTAATAAATTAACTTAATCACTTAAAATCCCGTAATATGCTCAAAACTCAGGATAATCTCGTGCCGTCAGAAGCTGTGAACTCCTGGAATGCAAACGCTCGCTGTGATCCAAGCACTGTCCACTGAAAACACGAACAATCAAACTCTCCAAAAAGCATCACTGACCCTCTATCCACTCTAGCTAGCCCACAAGGGTCCAATAAAGGGCTAACACACTGTCAA
>VDFB02216982.1:0-21154 GCA_007258455.2 Sequoia sempervirens
TAGATACAAAGTAGGAGAGAGAGAGGGAGAGATAGCTCAATAAATAGAGAGGGGAAGAGGGAGTGACATAGAACAAAAAAACCAAAAAGATTGTTGTTATAGAAACAAAACATTAATGTTTAAAATACAACTTATATGTTCGTTGAAATATTTTTAATCTTAATCCAATAAAGAAAAAACACAACTTATATTCAACTTTAAATGAACATACAATTTTTTGACAATCTTTTACATTCCATAGGAAATAGAAGGTATTTATTGTGCTTTCCTTTTATATTTGTTATAGGACAAACTATTAATATGAACTATTCCAATGACAAAAAATATATTTTTTCACTTGTATATATTTATAGATCATCTTAACCAAAATTTCATTTTAATTTTATTTATGTACCAAGACTAAATCTTATAAACATAAATATTATATCCAACTTTTGCACTCCTAAGTATTGACAAATTCATTAAAAAACTTAATTTTACAAGCTTAAAAGAAAATAACCTTGCCGTAAATTTGTAAATTCGAAGAAAATGAGATGTGAAAGTGATTGTCGAACTTACCTACGTGCCTTCGTTTTCTTTTTGACAAACTCAATGCCGTCTTCCACAAATGAAAATAACGTTGCAGTAACTTTGTAAATTCCAAGAAAACGAGACGAAAATGTGATAGTCGGACTCACCTACGTGCCTTCGTTTTGTGCATTTGATATATATAGGACAGCACCAAACCTGTGCGTAATATTCAGGAGACATTTTTCTCGGGCATTGTTAACGTTTCATACGGAGTGTAGAAATGGCCACAGATAGTCTGTTTGCATGGTATTGCTTCCTTTCAGTGATTTATATGGTTGCTATTTATATGGTATTTCGTGGAACCAAATAAGAAGCTAATACAAACATTTAAAAATCATATAAACAACCCCAGAAAACAGTATAATCTATCCCCATCTCTGTCTTTCTTAAAATTTCTCAATGAAAAGTTCACAGCAAGTAGAAAATGCCGATGAACCGACTAATCTTTATACACAATTTAAATTTTCTAATTCCCAATTAAGGTTCATTGCCCAAAACAATGTGAGCTCACCCAAAAGCGGGATAGTTCAACCCTTATTAACTCGGGAAGCCACAAAGAGACAAACAGACCTAATTCACAATAGGTTGGCGCTCTAAAGAATAATACACCACAGACAAAAAAAAAAAAAACCTAATTCCTTGTTTTGATATCCTTAAAACAACAAGACACATAAACGGACACCACTCAATGTATAGTTCCCTCCAAAATACAAACCAGTAAATCAGGGCTTACGCAAAAGAGTCGAGAGAAAACAGCCAAGAGAAAATTATGAGAGACCTAATATTCAAACTCACTTTAGTCTTGCAATGCTGGGGGTGGATGACGATCTGGAGTCGTTTGACAGCAGTAATCAAAGTAGTTCAGATCTTCTGAACAGAATAAAGTCCTGGGAAGAGTATTTGGATGGACAACTAAGCCGTTGATCCAGCTTTTGCTATGTGTATAAAATATAAATTCCTTTTCATTTTGCAGCCCTTTATTTGTTGAACCCTTGTAGACCCTTTTTTCAAAGGCGGCAAGAATTTTGGCCGCTGTTTTTCACAGTAGAGCTTGTGTCCACCTTTGCATAATTGTTCAAAAGTTATGTAAAAGAAAAAAATCACTGTACATAAGATATGCGTTGAGGCCTTGATTTAGAGAGCTTTAAGCATTTCGCTTTCAATAATTTTGATATGCTGGTGTAGTTCACAGTAAAAGTTTAATATTTGCATGTTAGTGGCTCTAAGAATGGCCCAACAATTCTATATCCCCTGTTTTACAATCTGGGTTTGATAATGCTGATGTGGAATTGAAGTCAAAAATCTGTATGGGTTATAGAAATGATCTGTGAAGATTGTGATTGTTGTCTGATTTTCATTGAATGGATGGAGGTGAGAAGCATTTTGACTTGATCAAGTACAAGGGATTAAACCTCAAACAAGGAAGGATGAATTTTATGTATGAAAGAAACAAGAAAAGGAATTGGGATATTAAAAATAATGTGGCAGAAATAACATTAGAAAAAACAATGTTCCTGAAACTATTCTTCAGTCATAAGATCATAATTTCTTTTATCTATTTAAATTTTAAATTTTTTTTATAAAAATACGACAGAAATATTTCATTAGTACTTAACACATAGATATTCTTTAATCTTAAGATCATGATTCCTTCTACTCATTGAAAACACAACAAACATACTGCAAAAATGTTTCTTTCATTATTAACCACATAAATAAAAAAGCAGTTTTCTATAGGCTGGATAATTTTTAGTGAGCCTAAACACAATATCTCAACAAAACAATGTGGTCAAATTTAGTGGAAGTTGCAATGATCTGTAAATTAGTGAAAGCCCGGCCTTACTACTACTCATCACAGATGGATCGTTGAAGGATTAAATGAATTTCACTTTCTAAGCAAGTATCTTAAAAGTGATATAGAAATAAATGGAGAGCAACGACACAATAATGGCTAAGAATGGCTAAGAATGTTTTTTTCATTTCATTGTGTAAGACATGAGATATAATGGAATTGGTAGATCATTTACTCAATCTCACGGGTCGCTTCGTCGGCTCAAGCTCAGTTAGAAGAATAAATCGAACTTCAATAAATAATTATGCAGGAAGAAAGAAGAGATAAAGATCGAGAATAAAGAGAAGAAATAAATCAGTATCCGGAAAATCGAAATCGTCATGGATCATATATGCATGTTGATGGCCGTACCTCTTACACCCTATCAATTTTCTTCAATAGCGACTCATTCACCTTATTTTATTATCAATGCTAGGAAATATCTAGGGTAATATACAATCTGTCTGTTTCAAGAATTTCAACAGGGAATATATATAATAAATTGCGGGCCTAGTAAAATGTCTGAATTTCTTGCAAATTTTTTTGGAACAACTAAGGCAGAATAATACTCTGACAAGAAAAATTAACATCCTTGAAAAAGAAACTGACAAAAGACCAAATTTCCCTCATATGCAGAAATGATGAGCTATTGTTAAAATAGTTGTGCTGAAGTGATTTTTCTAACTTAAGGGTTTGTCATCTGCTTTAGCCGAGAGGGCATTAAGAGCAACCTCTGCAGCAGCAGTCTCGGCTTCTCTCACAGTCCTAGACCGCCCAGGACTGTCGAAGGTGAGCCCACAGAAACTAACGGATGCTCTGAATTGAGGAGCATCGTCTGGGCCATCTTTGGCAAATATATATGTTGGAACGCTCCCATACTCCTCCTGCACTATTTCACGTAGCTTGTTCTTGGATATCATCTTCACAACCTAGAACCGTTTCTCTTCTTTTCCATTTTCCAGTGCAAGCGAGCAGCTAAAGAGCATGCTTCAAAGTTTAAAATATGTAAAGGGTTTTTTTTCCATGCTTGTTTCGTACGTGGCGGAGGTAAAATGGAAGTAGGTACTGGGCATTAGTGGAAGAGAGATAAATCTTCGTTTTGGTTTGATAGGTTGCAGATGAAGGACGATCAATTTGGTCAACAAGGAAGAACCAGAAAGCGATAGCCTTGAGAGCTATGATATTGGATTCGGTAACTTTGTTTTGTTGGCTGTACACAACATTTCTGAGATTGTGTGGGAGAGTTTCTTGTGTCCAGGGGACACACAGTTGTAGGAATCAAGATGTGGAAAGGCATAACGCTAACTTCTTGGAAGAGCTCGTTGGATCCAGCACCTGGACTCTTCTCTCTCGAAATGGATCCAGCCCCAGGCAAGACGCAGTTTTTGGTGCTATATAATAACAATATTACTTACTTTAACGGTGGAGAGTGGGACGTTGACCATTTCATCAATCTTCAGATATGTCTAATAACGACTTTTCTAAAATTATTAACACCTTTGTAAGGATTTCTCCCACAAAGATGTACTCCATGTATTGCCAAATATCAAAATTCTAATAGTTTCATTCAGCCCACGCTCCTGGACAAGTCTGGAGATCTACGATCGTACATTCAAATTGGTAATAGCAGATGGAGCCTTGTATTCTGCAACAGAAACAATCTTCAATTCTGCAGCTGTCTGGAGGGCTTCAACACAAAAGACAATCGCGCCTCCGTATTCATTGTAGAGATGGCGACCGTAGTTGTGAGGAGAGTGTTGGCCGGAAAATGCCCTCCGACAATGAGTACCAGAGATCCGTAAGAAACGAAGTCGTGCCTCTTCAGAAAGACCCAGATGCAGATATTGTTAAAGGCACGCAAGGGAATATGACGAAACCTATCAAATCATCGTGTAATAGCTGTTGTGTATTAAATACCAACTTGCTGCCGGAGCCTGCAAAAGATGCAAGTTGCATTTCAGTATGATAGACATGCGATGCAAGACCAATAATCACACTGTCGTAATCACACTGTCGTGATTTGATGTTAAGCGTTGAGATTGCTTGGAGGGCCACCTTGTACTTCACAACTATTTTAGACCCTTGATTGTCATCCTGATTGGATGGAGCATGCTGTTGTCTTCATTTCTTTCGCTGCGGTTTCAAATCTAAGAAAAACTGGGACATCAAATTTCGATGGACAAGATCAACGTCATAAATGGATTCTACCATATCCGTACTTCGTCTGCAGAAGATGATCAATGGCAGCAAACATTTCAATCGCTGGCCTGGTCATGTGGAGAGTTGCCCACCGTTGATGACAAAAAAGAGGTCGTCCCTCTCAAATAAGGATACTTTGAAGGCGTAAATTACAGATCATAGAAGCCCTTAATTTTTCAAAGTTAAATGGAGGTTTTTATATTATACCCACCTTGAAAAAGGTCATAAAAAATTAAGTTTAAATGGATAAGATTGTATCTTGTAGCTAACATATTTTTTTATTTTTATTTTCTTATTTTGATTGGGTTCAATATTCTGTATTTATTTATTTTTGTTTAGTATTTGTTTTCATCGTGTTATTTTTATGTACTAACTAGCATACAACTAGCATGTTTTATTTATTTATAAAAGCTAGTATATTCCTTGAATCTAACCTAATTATGCCCTCACATGTCCTTAGAAACAATTTTGATCTTCAATATATCCATTCATCTACATAGGTCAAGTTTGTAATGTGAAATCAAAGCCTATTTTTTTAATTCAAATTTCAAATTGGGTCCATATCATCCCCCTCTTACCAGTTGTTATGTTCTAACTTGAAGAGTGAAACATTTCAAATTACATTCTACAATGTTGTATAAATTGTAGAATCCTAATTCACTTTAATGCATATTTAAGATTTGCTAATAACTCTTATGTACCTCATTTGTATTTCCAATCAAGGAACTCATATGAGCATTCATTGTTACATCTACATTTACATATCTAGTGACAATAGGAATATTGCATGGTGGTTTGGTATAATTGATCTTTGTTCAAAATTAATTAAATCAGTTTAGAACTAGGGGTTTAAACAAGGGACAATCCCTCTACCTACCAAATGATGATTGAAGACATCACTTTTCCTATGAATTTTAATATCCTAAGACAATGTGCACTAGTTTCTAGTTCAAAGTATCTCATAGATCAGTTTTACATGTAGAAGGTTGATTCCCCACACATAGATTGATTTTGTGTCTCACTATTGACTTTAATTGATTTCATGTTGCACTATCAAGCCAAATCAATCAAAGAAATATTCAACAAAGAGCATAGGTAGAGCTTTTGGGGCATCTGTGAGGTGATAATGGTTTTTGGCCCTTCGTCATCTAAGCATTTGTGTTGTTTGAAGTCATCAGCATTGAAAATATATGGCTTTTAGGGTACGAGTTTCTAGAGACCGTAATGTTGTTCATGGGTAACCAGATACAATTTCTATGTATCCAAAAAAAAAGGTTGCTTTGCTTGAAGTGTTAAAAAAACCCGCCAAAAGCTCTCTAGGTATCAATGTGGTGTTACATGTGAAGGGCAAGAATGATGCGGAAGTTCCCAAATGGAGAGCGTGTGTGATGCTATAAGGATAAATTTTCCAAAAAGTCGTAATGAAACTAGGGAAAGTGACTTACCTCAAGATTTTGCAGAAATTGTGTCTTTTTTGTTAATGATGTCGAGGAGGAAAATGTGTAGGAAAAATATTACGAAGCCCTAATGAAGCAAATATTTTATCAGGAAGAATATTATGAAGCCCTAACTATTTTCCAACTACGGAATGTCAAATCAGGGGGGAGATGCAAATATTTAAACATCTCCACCCTCTAAATAGAAATAGTAAATGTGAGGAAAATTTCATTTTCAAGCATGAGGCGAGGAATGTTTCAACGAAACAAAAAAAAATAGGTAGGAGATATACTACAAGTTGCGATGTGACTACTTGCAACCCCTCTACAACCAATGACTCCAATGGTGAGGATCGTTCACATCATCTTGCATGCCCCCTTTGCAATTTGAGACTGTCAATGGACAAAAGAAGGCTAGAAAACCTCGATGAGGGAACGCCTTCGACATAATTAAATAAGGCATTAAATTTAACCTCATATATAAATAGGAAGTTAAGAGTATTTTTTTAATGGATTAAATTTAAGGCACTCTTGGACTTTTGGATGTTTTGATCATTTTCAAATTCGGCATTACTCAATAGTGTGATTTCTAGGTTGTAAATGGTAATGACTTTTGTTATACATGCTCTGTAACCATGTGAACATTAACAACATGTCAAGCTTGAAACAGGAATAAAAAACAAGAGCATGTGCTTTTGAAAGGATAGGGCTCTTAAATATTGATAATCAATTGATTTGGTCTAGTTGAGCTCATCTGATGCAATTTGGATTGAGAACAATGCAGACATATGTTTGTTGAGATCCATTCATTATTGTAGTGAATTGCCATAGTGGACCTAGGGATTATGGTAGATTTACAGCAGGAGAAAGCTAGATTCTTGAAATTGTGGATAGGGGGCTTATCTTATCTTTGCTTCAATTAACATGTCAGCCGGTTAGATGCCTGGTAAAGTTGTGAGAGAGATAAATAGTTATAAAAGCAGGGGTTTATACAGATATGGAATGTAGTAAGGAAGAAGCTCTTAGAGCAAAGGAAATTGCAGAAAAGAAACGAAGTTTGGGGTTCAGGATTTTATTGGTGTTCAAAAACTTATAGTCAAGGCTCAACAACTCTATCTTGCACTTGAAAATGTTCCCCAGATGCTTGCAGTTTGTGATGTGCATTGTGTAGCCCAAACCAAACTGAATGGATGTGATATGGATCGGTATGGGATTCTTCAAGTAGAATCGATAGCAGATGATTCTATTATAAAAAAAAAGAAATATAGAAAGCTGGCACTTCTCCTATACCCTGACAATAACAAATTTTGTGGTGTAGAGGCTAAATTTAAACTCATTGCTGAAGCTATGGGAATAATGTTAGATAATATGAAGAGGACTTTGCATGATATTAGAGATGGAGGATATGACCATTGAAAGAAGAATGGTCATGCTTACATTGATTACTTCGGCATGAGATTGTTTCCTCCACTTCAATAGAAGTTGGAATTAACCTCCTTTTCCTTCAACATCTCCTATATTAAAGCAAATCTCTCTTCCCAAGATTGGTATGGAGTTCTAGAAAAGGAAATCTGGAAGATGAAATCAAGAATTGAATTTTTAGTTTTATGGACATAATGGAGAGTAATGGCAACTTCGTATTCACTTCCCACAGAGAATCAACATTCAAGATCTTAGCAGAGTCGGATGCATTTAATATCAACAAAATACTTTTGACTGTGTATGATTATGAGAGTGGGGAATTGAATTTTATGATTGTTTATATTTTACATATTATTGTGCAGGCCGGTCTGCAACTCTTTATCATATCCCAAAGCCAAAGATACTCCCCATCTCAGCTAAGTCCATGGATTCTGAAGTGCTTGGTGAACAAAAGGGAAAACTAGGCATGATGAAAATACGATTTACAGGCCTCATGTTTCTAATGAGGAATAGGCTCAACTCAATTATGTTGCATTAAATTCATCACATATTGTAAAAGAAATGGATGCAGGTCTTGGGGTTAGTGCAGTGTTGGAAAAGAAGTCCATGTACACCTAGGGACAATCATATGGAAGTTGTTGTAGAACAAAATGTCTATTTAACCAAAAAAAAGGTTGCAACGACTTTCTGTTTGAATGGTTCCCAAATTAATGCGAGCACTGCCAGTGTTAAATATTTTTGAGAACTATGGGACTGCAAATGCTTTGCAGTGCACAACAGATTCAACGAATGTTGTTTATGCTCCAAATTACTCTATGTTAAGTGTAAAGAAAAGATTGAATTCAGGAGGTAGATTTAGGGATGTAGTTTCTTTGCAACAATAGATATTTTTCAAGAAGTGGAGAATATTGTGAGGACAGGAGTGAGCAAAACGGTCTTCATCAGAGGGATTTCAAAATCCATCAAATTATTACAGAAAGTGCTTTGTTAATAGGCGCAGGTTGCTATAGAAATATGCAAAAAGCTTGCAAGAGAGATATTGTGAGCAAGAAAATGCTTTCAATGTCAAAAATGGCATATTAGGTAGTATGGTTATTGTACCATTTAGTGATAAATTTCAAGAAGACCAAATAACATTGTGAGAGTAACCAGATTCTACATCTCTCGTGTTCTCTAACACGAGCAAGGATGTAGATCTTAAGCCAGAGGATACACATGATGCAGATAATTGTGATGATAAAAGGAACAAAAAAAGGCCTGAAATTGAGGATTACAATTTTTTCATAACATTAAAGTTGATCCCAGTAATAATGCAGCTCTTAGTCCCTATCATATTGGGAGCGTGAGTACATTTAATTAGGACTATTTTACTACCAAGTTTTCTAAAAGCACCAATGTACCACTCACTTTGGGATTGAAGCATTGTGAGGGCCTATCACTATCAGGAACCTACCAGAGTTATATTTCCAGCCATGTTCTAGTAATGGGACAGTAGCAGGAACCTGGCTTGGCTTTGGATTTCTTCAATTGGGTTAGGAGGAACACAAAATATAGAGCATGGTTTATAACATCCAAGAGGGTATAGACAGAGACCTATAGAAGGTACAATGGCATTCAAAGAGATAACAATAAAGTATAAACCCTATGAGCTTTGGATGATGATGTGACATTAATGAAGTTTCATGTTTCTTGTAAGGCATAATACACTCATTTGATAGTAACTTCATGTGTTTAAATATAGTTTGATGGGAAGTCTGCTAGAGAGTATTCGAACAAAGAGACTAGTGTATAGTGCCAGACAACAAAACACAGAGGACAAACCTATTTTGGACAAGATCACCACAAGCATAGCATAAACCTTATGTCATTATATTACAAAACTATATAGCTATGCCATTTTGTTACAAAACTATTTAGTAGTAGCAATAAGGGGGTTGTCAAGTTTTGAAAAGGCATGATGAATGCTGTAAGGAATGATCAGTTATACCACATCTTAAGAATACTACTTTCACTCATATGAAAACTCTTGTCACATCAATGGATACCTGGTTTCTAATAGCGAGTCTTCCATATAAGATATTTAGGTGGCTCCAATTTAGAATCCACAAGGTTCAAGAAAAGCAATGACAACCTATAGTAGTCTACAATGGATAAATGACAGTCCCTTGTGTTAACTAGCCATTGAAATGTCAGTTTAAAGGGAGAGACTTGAAAAGGATGTCAACCTATAAACTCAAAAGCACAGTTCAGTTGTTGCATGACAATTAGAATAAGAAAAAATTTAAGTCACTACATAAGACAATCATCTTCAAGTGCATGATAGTGTTATCCGCTGTAAAAGAAGAGCAGTTGCAATAGGCAAAGGAACAGGGGTTAGAATCATGAATTCATTATTTCAAGGATACTTGAAACCTTTCTCAAAATTAATGTCAATTTGAGGTTCTATGAACCCAATGTGGCAATCCAAAGTCATAATCACAAGGCAGTGACAGTCATCATTGTGCACAATCACTAGTCAAATATAGAATGCTAATGTTTGTACATAACAGTCATGAATCATAGAAAGATATGACAAGCATAGTGGGGGATCAATTGAAACTTTAGGTGATAGTTATATGGGTTTAAGACAGTCTTTATGTTGCTCCATCAGGCTTGTTCATGGTAGAAGACCTTATCAACAAATTTTGCATCTAAAAAGTCAAAGACAAACTTGGGCAGGTATGCTTTAACAGTTCACTTTGGAGAGGAACACTATAAATCAGTCCTATATCATTCATGAAGAAGGATCAAAAGACTAACATTGAAGACATGGGAAAACTATTGACAGACTATATAAGGATGTTTAAAAGTACGACATGATAAGATTTGAAGAATCATCAAAGCCAACGAGGAAAGAAGCAGTTTGGAATCATAATTAAGGAAGTGCAGAGTGTAAAGGTCAGTTCAAGGTCATAGAACACATGCCCTATTATCATGAAAGTGGCAATAAAGGGTAGTTGAGCAATTGACAGAGGTGTAGGAACCCTTCCGGGAGTTACTCAGGAAAAAGGTTGAAGAGGTCAACGCTTCTTCTTCAACACCACCTAAGAACATTTTGAGGAGTCAAAGCATAGAGGGACTCCTTCCAGCGCCAAGAAGATGTCAAACAAGTTAGTAATTTTCTAGGAGAACCTCATTTATTATTTCACACGTGTCTTAAATTCACTCAAATTGTTAACAAGGTAAAAAGGGATACCTACATGGAGATGAGGAGAGTTCTTTCCCTTTCTTGGCTATTGTATTGTAACTTTTGAAGGTTATTTCAATTAGAAAAAACATTGTAATTCCAAGAAACACAATTGTCAGGCATGTATAGCAGTTTCTAAGCACTTTTGTCAGGCATGCATAGCAGTTCAATAAAGCAAGATTTTTTCTTTCTCTAATTTGCATTTTTGTATGCAAGCATGAATTATTGATGTACTTTCTATAATTTTTGATGTACGAAGCCTACCAACACCAACAAGAGATAGACACACAAAGGAAACAATATGAAGAGTCTCTTCTAAAAAAGATTGTTGCTAAATAGGAACATATGAAGCTTTTTTTTGCCAAAGTACAAAGGCTGGAAGGCCAATCAACTTCTTACATTCTAGATCAACCTAGAAAGAAAAGGTTCCCAAGTACAAAATTCCAAGCTTCAAGGAAATTAAGCCTCCCAAGTCTTCAAAGAAGCCCTAAATTTGAAATCACAAGTTTTAGAAGTCTTCAACCTTTGAAAGATCTCAAACCTAAGAAAGATCATCTAGTGCTCCTCAAGAGAAACCTTCTCCAAAACTTATACATCTTCAAGAAACTCAACCAAACCTCTATGATCAGCCTTCTTGTACTAGCACCATTTATTTTTGTAAAGATGGACAAATCTTTTGGCAAGACAAATGGTTTAGTGAGTATAAAAGGGATGTAACTTGTAGTTGATGAACCTGCACATGACATGAAATTTAAAAAATCAGACTTGCTACGAGAGAATGAAGAGCATAATCACTTGTCATAGAAAGATATAGAGCAAGAAAGATGTGTTGAATATCAAGTTTTGACTGATTTGTTTGATGAGATACCTCCTTTTTTGACAAAGATGAAAAACATATGCCAATTTCAACATCAACAAACAATTTGGGACAGTGGGGAGAAATGAATGACCATGATAAGATATTGGTCTATGAAGAAAATTCTACAATTTTGTTTGATCAGCTTCTATTTTGTGTGGAGGATGAAGAAAATATAACGATGATCACACCAACAACAACTTTGAACCAACGGGAAGATGTTAAATACTTTGATGAATTGTTGGTCCCTGAAAATTAGTTTAGGGAGGAAGTATTAACTCATGAAAAAGAACATAGAGATGAGTCTTTTTTGGACTTTAGAGGACTTGATGGGAGCTACTATGAAGTCCTCTCACATAGAAAAGTAAAGAAGAGGTTGAAGAAGACCTATTTTGGGATGATCTAGGAGATTTTTTTGTTTGAACTTAGAGATCAAACCAACATCTTTTGGAAAGGGAAATCATGAGCAACAAGAACATAGTGCAAGAATATCCATGTTTTTGTCAAGTCAATCACAAGAAATGGTCTTCACAAGTTAGCAAGATGATGAGACAACATACCACACGCAGAAGACCAACACTAGAGTTCCAAATTTTGTCCTTTCATGAGGATGTTCCATTAGACATCTAGCCAGGATGAAGACCAGCAAAGTATCAATCCATGCTTGTACCCAAGTATGAAGTAGCAATTAAAGAGCAATACATTCATCTTACCTATATATTTCAAAATAGTATGTATGGTCAATATGAAGAGGTAAGTGGATTTTATTTCATTCTTCAAGAGGTATTGTAGCAGTTGTTTAAATATTTGTTTTTCCTCCACCTCCTCCTGGCTACTCATAAACACGTGAAGAATTACAAATTGATGAGAAAAGGAATCTATTTCAATAACTAGTTAATGGTTTTTTAATTTACATTAAGCTTCAATATTTTTCTTCATCGTCCTTGTTCTATTTCATAGATTGGAGAAATAATCTAGGTTAGTCTTGCAGTTTACAAAAATAAACTTGACTTTTCAAATTTCAAAATTTAAAATTTATGCCTAGAGGCATCCCTCTATCTAGTCATTATGAACTAACTTAAGTTATAAAACCTTTGAATTACACATTAGATTGGTGTATAAAGGAAAAATAATAAAATTCATTTGAAATATCTAACAAATATTTAAGACATATCTACAAATTAACAAGAACACTTTGTTGTTCACTTTATTATCTTTAGAGCGTTAATATACACATATTGTTGTCTTCAATCATCATATCAACTGTAAAAATAGTATATACTAGCATATATATATTATTTTAATAATATATATAAAATACGCTAAGAGATATCCTTCTCGAAGCATCTATTTTTAAAAATTGTCTCACATAAAAGTGTAATAGACGCATATCTCTCGACGTATTTTATATATATTATTAAAATAACATATATATGCTAGTAGTAGTCCCATTAATATACGCATATTGTTGTCTTCAATCATCATATCAACTATAAAAATAGTATCTATAAAATTGAAGAAGTGAAAAATATTCTTTATCATTTACTAATTCTTTTAACTTCAATAAAAATAAAAAATAAAAATCATACCAAAAAATCTCTCATCCTTAATAATCTTAAAAATTCCTTTTTCAAAAACTTTAAAACATCAAATCCTTGAGCTTTTGTGGTTTTTGGCCACCGGATGGTAATTCTCAAAGGCTTAAAACTTGGCTTAAATACTAAATGCATGAGAGAGTTTTTTCATGATTTTTTTGAAAATTAATATATTTTTTCAAACTTAATAATGCAATAAAAAAAATAATGCTCCATCAAAAATATTATTGTAAAATGATATATTTGAATATAATATTACTTCGACATAATCACGGTGCCGGCCACATTTTACATAAGGATACAGTGAGTGTTGAGAAAAAGGGAAATCGAATATAATCTATACACAGAAAAATGCATTTTTCTAATTTTAATTTTTAATGTTCACAAATCTTTCATCGCTTCTTCCAGTTCCTCGGTGAGGGCTTTGTGCAGCCAATTTTCGGCCTCTGCCATGAAAGAAGGGCTCAGCCGAATCATCAGAACGCAAAATTCGTTCTCACTGAGAGCTCCGTCGCCGTCCAAATCTCCCTCTTGCACCATCGCTTTTATTTCTGAATCTGTTAAAGATTCAACCCCTAAAACACCCGAATTTTTCCTCAGGCTCGCCACGGTAATCAAACCCAACTGGGGATCCGCCAATAAACGAAACCCATTACACAGTTCCGCCATTAAACCAGCTACCCCCAATTTCTCTGCTATAATTGGAAGCAAATCTCGAAATTCCGCCATTGAAGTCTGCTAACAGGAAATCTAATACTGAGAGAGGATTGAAGTATGAATTGCAGAGAGCGGGGGAGAGGTGTTATAGCATCCATCACCGACACGGCAAAAAAATAGTCTTGCGCAAGCTAAGCACCAGAACCGATCAGGAAACTGTCTATTACCGTCCAGACCTTCGAAATCCAGTTGGCAAACATCGAGAAAGAATTGGGTGTTGTATTGAATTATCAAAATGACAGAAAGCTTTCTTCTTGCACATTCCCCATGACGTAGGAATTTCCCGGAAGTCTCCACAGAAGGCATCATTGTATTCTTCTTTACGTTCGGCCCTGAAGTAGTCATATAGAAGCACAAGGTTTTATTTATTAATTAATTTGTTTGTTTGACCTTTATTTGTTGAAGGCCAACCATGTGTTTCTGACCATTTGTGCTTGGTGTTGTTTAGATATGGTTTAATTGGTCTCTCTCCATTCAATGTTGTACTATTGTAGGGAAATCGTAGAAGCCTTTAAGTTAAACTTAAATGGATGTTTTATAGTATATCTTCCTTTAAAAAAAGTCAAAAAATTAAATTTAAATGGATAAGATTGTATATTGTATCTAATATTATTTTAATTACTAGCAATCACATTTTAGTGTGCAATGGGTATGTTGAAAAAGTGTGGAAGGTCAATTAGGATAAATTTTGGTCTATTTTGTATGTATTATCTGATATGAGGTCAGGTGAAATTGGAAGCCATTTAAAATAATTGTTTAAATAAAGTCAATGGAAATCATATCCACCAAAGATCGGCATGGTCATCGGGTCCGGGAATCGCTCAATGCAGGCATATTATATTTATCAGGAAAATTAGGATCGAAAGTCGAAAGCAAAAGATCGAGGAATAAAGATAAAGTCGAAATCCGTCAAAGATGGAAAGGAAGTCGAAAGGATCTCGAAAGATCGGCGTCAAAGACGATGGATCGGATCGTCGAAAAAGAAGATCCAGATCAAAGGCACTCAATCAGATCGCGTCAAAGATCAAAGACAATCAAAGTCGAAAGATCCGTCGATCGATCCGTCGATCGTCAGATCAATCGAAAAAAGACGTCGAGATCGAAAGGAAGATCTTCCGTCGATCAGAATATTTTCAAAATCAAAAAGACAGACGCAGATCAGATCGAACTGACAAAATCCAGACAAAGATCAGGATCAGAACTTTTGATCGGATCAAAATCGCGATCAGGCAGAAGAGAGATAGAGGGGGATAGTGAAAGAGATAGAGAGATAGTGATAGAGGTAGAGAAAGATATGGATAGAGAGAGATAAAGAGAGGAGTGAGAGGGAGATAAAGAGAGAAAAAGAGATATAGAGTAGGAGATATGGAGGGAGATATGGAGGGAGATATGGAGTGAATGAGAGAGGGGTGGAGTGGGAGAGATAGCTCAATAGATAGAGGAAGAGGGAGTGACGTAGATAGTGGGAGATATATAGAGATAAAGAGCGACATGGAGAGATATATCAATCACCCTCCCTATATCTCTATCTATTCATCTTTATCTATTTATCTCTCTACCTCTCTCTATCTCTTTGTCTCCCTCTCCATTTGTATGTTTCTTCCCTCTATTTATCTTTATCTCCCTACCTCTTTATGTGACTTTATCTCTATCTATGTCTCTCTCCTCTTCTCTCTTTCTCTTTTTTGTAGCTATTTTTCTTTATCTACCTCACTATCTCTACCTCTTTCTTTGTCCCTCTTTATTCCTCTCTCTCTGTCTTTGTTTCTCTCTCTTCTCTTTTCTTCTCCCTATCCCTCTTTTTATCCCTTTATTTCTATCTTTGTTCCTCTCTCTTTATCTATCTTCATCTATTTATCCTCCTTTGTCTCATTTTTCTCCCTCTCTTACTCTCTTTCTCTTTTTTCTCTCTTCACCTATCTATATCTTATCTCTATCTCCCTCTCCCTTTTCTCTTCCTTTCTCTTTCTCTCTTGCTCTCTCCATATGTTTGTCTCCTTAAGTGTGCAATGGGTATGTATTGAAGAGGTCTTAAAGGTGAATTATCATATCTCTAATCAAATGACATGCTACCTTGAGCATAACTCCCCAAGGACATGTGCATCCTTGGATTGTTGACATGAAACAACCAATCAAAATTTAGTTTCTCTTTTCCTAAAAGTTATATCTCTTATATTTCTCTCTCTCATGCTTTATCTCTCTTTGTCTATTCCTCTCTCTCTCTCTCAATATCTATCTATCTAAATTCATATGTTTCTCTCATTCTCTATCTTTTGAGTTTCTCTCTTTGTATTAGTTGATATGCTACATATAGTGTGAGATTTGAGCTTGAAATAAGTCTCATGACTACAAACCACTATCGAGTCATTGGAAAACAAGTTTTAGCTGCCATTTAATGGTAAACTAGTAGCAGTGCAATGATAAATTCCTCTATTAAAACATCAGGTAAAAGCCTCCAAAATCTCATTCCATTATTTAGCACTTATTATTAATTATTTAATCTAGTCACATGTAACTAGAATTTGCAGTGCATCCATGCGCAAATGCATAATCTCTAACATATTAACATACATATAGTTTTCTATCAGCGTAATCCTTGAACCTTCTTTAGGTGCAAGTGCTAGTATATATACCTCTCTCTATATAGAATTATCTCCCCCTCTATCTCTCTTTCTTTTTCCTAATCTATCCAAAGATCAATTATATATTAATTTAGTTTGTTTTATATAATATATAGTAATAATAATATAACCTATATATACTATTACATATAATAATAAATATAATTATATTATATATAATTTAATATGTATTATATAAAATATATATAATATATAAATAATTATATTTTGTATTATATTTATATAATAATTTTTTGTATTACATAAAAATATAATAATTATTAATTATTAATTATAATAATTTTATATATGTATTTGACAGTTTCGTTAAAGAATATAGTATATAATAATAAGTAGTATAATTATATTATTTATAATTTATTTTTTATTATATAAAATATACGTTATATATTAATTATGTTGATATATACTTAACTACATAGGGTAAAGGATGTTGTAATGTTAAAACCTAAATGTGCTCATTACTAGGATCTTGACAGTAATTTTCATTTTAATAAACATACTCTAAAACCCTCATGGAAACCTTACTTTTAGGCTGCAACAAGGAAGAATTTGGAGCAGAAACCAATAGTGGCAAGAAAGCAGCAAAAAAAAGGCAAAAAACAACAAAAAAAAATGATGAAAAATGATGAATGGTTGAGATTCGTGTAATCATCTTGCATTGATATGAACGCAAGATAGTCGTCGATATGCTTTTACAGGTTGCCTTGTTCATAGAGGGAACACCTTCAACATAATAATTAATGATTAAAATTATATATTTTGTATTTATTTTTTTGTTTAGTACTTATTTTGATTGGGTCGATATTTTATATTTATTTCTTTTGTTTAGTAGTTATTTTTATTGGGTCATTTTTATGTAATAATCAATGGCATATGGAAAATTCATCGCCAGCAATTCATTGATGGAAAATTCACCACCATGGAAAATTCACTGCCAGCAATTCACCGCCAAATAAAATTTAAAAATATTTGGTGGTTAATTTTTCGTCGGTGAATTTTTCATGGCGATGAATTGGTGGCGGTGAATTTTCTGTGGCGGTGAATTTTCCATCAGTGAATTGTTGGTGATGAATTTTCCTAGAGCCATAATCAACATACAATTAACATGTTTTTTTATTTATTTATAAAAGCTAGTATATTCCTTGAACCTAGCATAATTATGCCCTCACACGTCCCTAGGAACAATTTTTATCTTAGATTTATCCATTCACCTACTAGGTCAAGTTTGTAATGTGAAATCAAAACTTATTTTTTTAATTCAAATTTCAAATTGGGTCCATATCATCCCCCTCTTACTAGTCATTTTGTTTTAACTTGAAGCGTGAAACTTTTCAAATTACATTCTACAATGTTGTATAAATTGTCGAATCCTAATTCACTATAACCCATATCTAAGATTTGTCAATAACCCATATAAGAGATATCAAGTTTCCACAATCCATAATCATAAGAGTTTTTTTCTTCTGGCTTTGATTGTGTTTTTATTTTTGTCATCAACGTTTTGGATCACACTCCATTATCCATCTTCAGGATGAAAGAGAGCATCTAAGGAAGAGAAATGATGATGATGGATTATTTAGTGTGATCTGAAACGTTGATGACAAAAACAAAAACACAATCAAAGCCAGAAGCAAAAAATTCTTCTAATAACTCTTATATTTCTCATTTGTATTTTCATTCAAGGAACACATATAAGCATTCATTGCTACATCCACACTTGCATATTTAATGTAATAGCCATATTGCATGGTTGTTTGGTATAATTGATCTTTGTTCAAAAGAAATTAAATTAGTTTACAACTAGGGGTTTAAACAAGGGACAATCCCTCTACCTACCAAATGATGATTGAAGACATCACTTTTCCTATGAATTTTAATATCCTAAGACAAAGTGCACTAGTTTCTAGTTCAAAAAATTCATAGATTGATTTTGCATGTAGAAGGTTGATTCTTCACACAGATTTATTTCATGTCAAAATATTGACTTGAATTGATTTCATGTTGCACTATCAAACCAAATCAATTACCATGGACAAAACTCAACCAAACACAACTAACAATTTTTTGAACCAAAAGCATTGCACAAGAAACACTACAACATGCACATAATTGGTAGTGTTGCCACACACAATGCCACTTGGTATTGCAACATATAAAAAGATATATGTTTGTGAATGCACAAGATGGAAAAGAGATAATGTGAACATGATGAAAATATGGGTAGCTTTCATCTCAATGTGACACACCTTACACTACAGAAGGTGAATAGTAAGAGAGATGGGGATACCAATGCACATGACACCTAATAGAGTGTCACCCTCACATTCTCCCCATTCAACTAATTTTTTAGAAGGAAGGAGGAGGGAATTCCATCAATACACTAGAGAGGCATAAGAAATACATCTTAATAAGCATGCATATTAATAACTTTCATTTACATACACTAACCAAACAAATGGAGAAGAACCATTTGCCTAAACTAACCTTTCATTAATTCATGAGATAAGGGAGAGGAAGTACAAGTATAAATAAACATTTGCATTTTCTAAGTACAACATTCATTTTTATCATTTCAACATATAAATTCAATAAGAAGGAATATTTTATTTCTTTTTCAAATTCAGCAATATCAATATATTTCCTTTTCTACCTTAATTATACTAGTGTGAGAGAGAATGTATTTCTTTCATGGCACACAAACCACAAGAATTATGTAAAATAATGTCAAGATTGAATTCAATACAATGATCCCCATGAACTTATTCCTAATCCTCTTTCTTTCTCATGTAACCTAATCAAGCATATAAATATATGAAAAAGAGAAGGAAGCATAATAAGAGTCATATTAGTTTGCTATTTTTTGACACAAACTAATTTATACAAGTGTTTCAAAAAATATTAAAAATCAAAGAATACGTACAATTGTAGAGGGGAATAAATTGCACCTTATACCATGGAAAAATACACACTTTCTGCAAGATCACCATGACAACACAACATGATTACTATGCTAGGTTGGAATTTGTGATGTTGATCAATGAGATTAACATAGAGATCAAGCATTGATTGTGAAACACAAAGATATTGCCATGGTATATAGGAAATTATTGTGGCAAGAAACCTTTCATCATAAATTATAGTTTTTGGAAGGACAAAGCCAAACCATTGTATTTTTCTTGGCCTCCCAAACCTTCTACCTTGCATGTGTATACTTATGCTTGTTTAAAATTAGTTTTTCACCCTTCAAGTTGTGGGGTTGCCCAATCATTCTTGCGGGAACCTAAGCTACTCACTTTTCACCTTAGCATCTCAAGATTTTCTCAAATGGCATGCATTGGAAGAAGGGTTACCTTACTTTTTAAAATGAGTAACCTTAACATTCTAGATTAGTGTGTGAGAACTCTCAATATTTGGATATTTCTCCACCATTTAGGCCTCTAATTTCAAGTTTACTTGAGTTCTAACTCTACCTATCCCTATTAGATCTTGAGTTTCCCCCAAAAATGTTCTTATTGAGATTTATTATCTATTAAGCACCCCTATTTGGATTCCAAATGATCTTTAGTTCTTCACTAAAATCCTTCTATGATATATTTTAGAGTCTATTTCCCCTCCTTCCACAATTGTTTGAGTAGGCTAATGAGTTGATACTAAGGAAACCAAGCTAAATTCCCAATTTTCTTTGTAGAATTCACAATCCCTAGAAGCCTCAAGGTTTTTTCTTAGTTTGAAGCTTCACAATTTCCATTGGTGCAACACAACATTGTGCCACTTCCCTTTCTTAGAATGTTTTCTTCTTATCATTCTTCTATTAGTTAGAGAAATTGAGGCTAGATTAAAGATAAGAGGAAATATAGTTTATTCTCTCCACTAAAGACTTACATACCAAATGTTCACCAAGCATATTGGCTATTAATCTCCAAACATGAGGTTCCAATTTACTAGTTTTTTGGATTATTAGATTAACTTTCTTTGAAAAAGGTTAAATTAGAATTGCAAATGCATTAATTATCTCCAACTTGTTCCATCATTTAATTATGTTAATAGTAATTCTAATACTAATATTAAATTGAAGTGTGAATTGAAAAGAGTGGGGGAAAGGTGTTATAAAATTTGAAATCCAAATGTGGTTCATGTTGTTTGCTTGTAACTAATTTAAAATTATATTCTAGGATGATGTATAAATGAAAAATACCATTGCACTTTAACAAATATAAGATCTATCAAGGGATTTGCAAAATGAATTATTGTGATTTTATTGAATTGAAGCTAAATCTACAATATGGTCTAATATAATAACACAAATAAATTGTATATATCTACTTCGAAATTTGCATTGGTCACCTCAATATTAACTCAATAGTCTACTCAACAATTATGGAAGGAGGGGAATAAAATCACAAATCTCATAGTAGGTTTTCAATGAAGAACTAGAGACTATTTGGAATCCATATGGGGATGCTTAAATAGGTAATAAATCTCAATAAAAATTATGATTAGAGGGGACTCAAGAGCTAATAGGGGTAGGTGGAGTTAGGAATCAACTAAAATTAAAATTAGATTCCAAAATGATGGGGACATAGACACAATTGAGAGTTCTCACATGCTAATCTAGAATGTTGAGGTTACTATTGGAGCAACAAATAATGAATACAAT
>VDFB02216983.1:0-12859 GCA_007258455.2 Sequoia sempervirens
TCGAATGCATTGGGGAACGAGCCATCTCCAGTGAGAGCGATTTAGAGGGTGTGAAATAACATCTGATTTATTGCTAGCACAGAGGTTTCTTCATCCAGAAGAGATCATAGCACTTCACAGGTTATTTATTTACAGAGTTTTGACTGAGGGTTTTCATCCAAAAGAGTTCTTATACCAAGGCGCCAACTTCAATAAGATCTGGAAGTTCAAAGAAGATCCGTACTTTTTAATTATTACTTGCTGCTGTCATCAGGCCGTACAAACCTGTACCAGGCCGTACTTTCATCAAAGAGGGGCGTACTTTCTTTAGCAAGCAAATCGCCTACCTTAATCACAGTCTGCCAACACCAGTTTGGGCGCACACCTTCTTGGCATCATTAGAGATCATCAGACAGGAGGAGAAACAAGTATTTATTGCAGCCGTACTATATTGCAGCCAATCAGGTTTTCAATAAAAATCATTGCTTTTTATATTGCATGTTAGTGGATCATTATTGTAATTGTCTCAGAAGATCAATAAATTGACTGGCATCCATATTAGCATTAGAATCTATCATTTCCAGAGATATATTATTTTATTTAGATTTATTTTCAATTCTTTGCAAAAATCACAATTTTCATTTATTGCACAAAAACCCCAAAAAACATTCAAAAACGCAAAAACAACAAAAAAACATCAGATTCAGCAACAGGGGGAAACTAGGGTTTCTACAGAAAAGGTGACCAATAACGGATCTGATTTACATGACAACAGTAGTAAAATTTTGCATCAGCTTGAGACAGCAGGGGATACACATGTGCAAGATGCTACTATTGAGTTGTTACATGAAAGTACTCAGGAATTGGGTACTAAATGTGAAATATCTGTTTTCAAATTTTTTCAACTTTTCAATTACAATAAGCAGAGCAATACACAGTCGTTAGGGTTAGCTCTAAACCAAGACGATGCTGAAGCAACTCTAACCAGAATGTACACCAGGATCCCGAGGTGGGCAAGGTGTGAGCATTGGTCAGAGGATCTTAAAGAAATGCTAATACAAAGAACTCTAACCAAGAATGCGCCGGTGAACGACGAGCATGTGGTCAGAGGATCCCTACCAACTAATAAGCTGAAATAACTCGACGTCAAGAATGTGCTTTCCAATCCGAGATGGAATGGGAGCTACCATATGACGGAGATGCTAATAATTACAATGCAATTAAGGAAAATAAGCGAGAATGTTGAAAGTAAACTCGACACCCAGAATGTGCTTTCTAACCCGAAGTGGGAAAGGAGCTACCATAGGGCGGAGATGTAAGATATTACAAGGCAATTCAGAATGTAAAGTAATCATTCAAAACATGATAAGCAAGTTTAGAGAACTGCTGACAGTACTACTGTTCAGCTTACAATAAGCAATAGAATGCCTGCAAGATCAAGGAATTAGAGCTCTTCAAATTGCTGCAATAACAAAGATGTTTTCCATAAGGCCTTTCAAACTTTCTGATGCTAATCCAAGAAGAAATATGCAGATTTCTCAAATCTGATCTGACAGACCAGCAACATGAATATCATAACCAGCAACACAGATCCCTAGCAATATGCTCATAACTCTGTCATTTCTCACCTGAATGATCTCAAATTTGATGCAATAGACCCTCAAAATGATGGCCCCTAACTTGGTAATAAGAAATGGCATCTAAAAGTGGTTATTAATTACTGACACGAATCCCAAGGCACTCCAGAAAGTACGGCCTTCAAGGAATGACGAATTTGCATTATAAAATCATAAACTTCATATTAAAATCTGCAAATATTCATGAAGGGGTGCCTCTAACAGGGAAACACAATGAGACAATACCCAGAATGAGAATGTTTAAGATTTGAGACTTGTGAGCAGAAATATACATTCAGCAGTCATGACCAGCAACTCTGGAATTGACAGGAAATGATAAAACTCAACTACGAAGGATAGGAAACCAACTATAACTGAAAAAACAAATCAATAACACTCAAACCTCTCAACTAGTTGCTGTTTTTCAAGCAAGAAGAAGAGCCAAGCTAGGAGGCCTTCATTCCTCGAAGCAATCCCAAAGCCAATCTGGCAGCATAACATTCCTGTAGACAAAAGATACCTCCAAAGAAGAGAAGGAACCTTCTTTATAGAAAGAAGAGAAGACTCCGGAGCCTTCTAGAAGGTGCGCCCTAATCCCAAGCTGCTTTTAGGTTTAAACTTTGACCCAAACACTTTCTTCCCAATGGCGTACTTTCCTTGTGAAATATTAATCGCTTCTCTTTTTTTTTTAAATAAAATATAATCTCCTTCAAAAAGGCGTCCATTTTCCCTTTGAGCAATTATAAACTTTAGAAATATTAAAATATTTCCTTCCCTCAAAGTCCCCTTCTTTAAAACAACTGTTAAGTTATAACACTAGGCCAAGGGGTATTTTAAAAATAAAACATTTTGACTTAAAATAACTTATATCTTCGAAATGAACCCCTTAAGCCAAAAATGAGAATTACCCAATGAACTGCCAGAAGAGGAAAGTTGACTGAATTGATGCCGACTGGACCACTGCTAAAATTAGAATTTACTAAAAATAGTAAATTCCTGAAGATGCTCAGAATGCCAAGAACAACATATCACTGCGAAGCTCTCTGAAAACCCAGAAAGAATCCGCCATTAAATCAACCAACCTCGAGCAAGAGCATCCTTCAAAACACGAACCCCTAATTTTGCCACTGATTAGCTGACAGCACACTGGGAATAGGCTATCAATCATTGAAAAGTGAAGTGCTAAAAACGGGGACATTACATAATGATGCATTGTATCTTGAGGATTCATGTTATGGCGAGTTTGATTTTCCAGACCAGACCTTAGAAAACAAGTTAGAAGGTTCAAGTGTTGGCTTAGAATTCCAGGATCATGAGTTGGATGGTGATCTAGTTGCATTGGAAGTGGAAGTGTGTGAAGATACTATCATATCAGCAGCTTCTACTTTATCAGTTGAACCATCCTTTGAGGTACATAGCAGCAGTACCTTAGATGTTGAGGTGTGCATGGATGAAAGCACACATGATGCTGCTTATCATGTAGTGAGTGATGACGAATCAGCCTCATATCATAGTGCAGATTGTGAACCGGAAAACTTGTATGGGGGTCATAAGCTACAGAGTCCTCATCATTTGGTTGGGCAACTAAAAGTGAATGACAATATGATTGCCACAACCATTGAGCATTTTGATGTTGCTCGTCAGATGTTGGCTACCTATGGTTGGAGTACTCCTTTGACAGATGAGCACGGTGATAGTGGTTTTTCCCTTGCAAAGATACATGCACTTCGAGAAGCAATTGGAATGATGAAACAAAATTACCTAAAACTACTTGCAGACAGGGATTTTCTTCTTGAGTGGGATTGCATTTGTTATAATGCATTGAAGGGAAAGGAGGAGCAGGTCGATGAGCTCACTCATGAGCTTGAGGTGACTATGGACTCATTGCAGAACGCCCAGTTGGCCCTTCAAGAGTCACAGTCACGGTTGGAGGAGCTTACCATGGAGTTGAGTTTGGCACAGTCCCCACCAGCTGCAGATATAGTGCAGTTACATACAGAAGCAGTTGATGAGGATCTTATCTCCACGAGTTGTAGTGAGGATGTGGTTACATCTATCACAGATATTGGTGCAGTTAATTCAGATGGGATGAGTGTTTTGGTTGAGAGCTCTTGTGATGAGATAGTTGATTTTTTCGAGAATTGTGTGACAGATCACGTCACTACTCCATCGTTGTCACAGGATATATGTAGGGCATCATCCAGTATGGAGATTTGTACTTATGCTGATTTGTTTCCCCAGGACTATGATGGTCAGCCATTGACAGAGGTGGGAGCATTTTATCTTGATTGCATAGTGAGGAGTGTTCATCACTTCTCCTTTAGTCCACACACGGAGGATTTGATGATGCATCGGTGTGGTTTGGCTCCGGAGTTATACCATCCATTGTGGGATGGGTATTCACCATCTTCAGAAGATGGGATTAGCAGCTGCAAGCGCCAGACTCAGCTGTTTGTGGGGGATTACTTGCAGGGACATCTGTCAGTTTTACATCATGCTGATATGTATCCAACAGGGTTTGCTACTTCTATGTCACAAAGTTTTCTTATGGGTACATGGTTACAGGATGACTATGGTGTCAGTTGGCATGATGGCTTGGTCAGTTATCACATCCACGAGGGTTTAGCAGAGGACAGGGAGAGATTCGGTGTAGCAGATGCTTCTAGAAGTTCTTATCTCCGCATGACAGATGGATGTGAATTCAGATTGTATTGGGATCTAGGTGGTGACAGTTTTGGCACTGAGTATTGGATGGGTCCCATTGGGTTACTTCACCATTCCCAGCATGGTGAAGTTGGAGGCAGTAGAGTGTAGTGGCAGCTTGAGGATGACAGACACGACAGACTTTCACTCTGTGTTTGGGGTCCAGGGATAGCTTGTGCATTGTGTTTTTGTTGATGCTTCGAGGAGCAGTTAGAGATGTGTGGGACACTTCAAAGCTCTTCTTTGGGGCCTTCCGAGGAGTTGGGTTTCTTTGCAGTAGAGATTGCTTGAGAGACAAGCAATTAGGGAGGGCGGACTGTAATGTCCCCAATTTTGCATTCAGTTCGGTGTGGATTTAGCTTATCCTGGCCCTCGTAGGCTACTATGTCTGGTTAGAGGGTCTCTTTTGGCGATGATCAGAGGAATCTCTCCTTCAGCATCTCGTGTGGGTTCAAGTAGCCTTCAGTTGATTCAATTTCATATACTTACTATTTATAGTAAGTCAGCCGGCAAGCAATTCTATTTATAGCAGGGCACCTGAAGTTCACATGTTGGCAGTGTCGATTCCCAAATTCAGTTGAGTTGGTGAAATAAGGAGTTTTGCCTAAGTTATAACGTTTAATTATTATTAAAGGTGACTTTAATAATAATTAATATTTTAATATTATATTATAACATTATATTTGCACTTTATGACTTGAGGGTCCATTCATCATTAAAAAGGGGGCCATTTTAATTAATTACTTGGGCACCAATTTCAAGGATATATTTTAATATTCCAAAGTGCAAACATTTTATTTTAAAATGTTTTAAAAGGCAAAATGGAGGGAATCAGCCTATTATCTTTTATCCCACATTGGTGAGAAAAGTGTATGAGCTCCTCCAGGAAAAGTATAAAAGAATCTTAAGGGGCTCATTTGGGACATTCAGAATTGATTATTGGATATTTGTTTGATAATTTCTCATTGGCGTTTGGGGAAGGGAGCCCAAGGGTTTCTGCCAGCGTATCGGCTTTGGAGAACGAAAACTCTCCATTGTATCAGCATTCTGAGGTTGTGGAATATCAGCTGAAGGTGTTCACTGTTGGCTTCATCCAGAAGTCAAGTCTATGCTTCATCAGATTTATTGCTTCAGATCTACAGGAGATTGTATTTCCGGGTATGCACATACTTGTAAAAGCTTTGAAAGAAAAGAAAATCAATAAATTAATTTCATTGCTGCAGTAGGGTTTATGTTTACATTTCTTGTATTTGATTTCTTGACTGGCAATCTGTGAGAAAATATGAAAAAATTACAAACCCTTATCATTCAGCATAAAAATCAGAAGTGAGAAAGGCAGGTCTCTTACATAGAAAAATTCAAGCTCTCAAGTGGGGCGTATTTTAGGTCTCCTTCATTTTTCTTGACTTAGAAAAAATTTCAACTAGGCACTTGAGTTGGGCGCATCTGAGGGGTTGAGGTTATGTTTTTGATGACTTAGCCAAATTTTTCAAACACTTCCTTCATTCCTTGACTTGGGCGCATTCTGGGGGGTGAGGTTCCATTCTCCATGACTTAGAAACTTTTTTGTGCCTCCTTGAAGCTTGGGCGCATTTGACCCCCTAAGCTTTCATTTCCAATGCCTTAGACAATTTCTTGTCTCCACCAACTACCTTGGGCGCATTTAGGGTGGGGTCCTTCCAGTTTTCTTAGACTTAGAAATTTTTTAGGCCTCTTGCTACCTTGGGCACATTTCAAGGGGGTAGCTTCCAGTTTGCCATCACTCAGACAAATCTTCATGCCTCCTCTTCCATGATGGCGTATTTGAGGGGGTCTTCCTCCAGTTTGTAACTTAGACAAATTTTTCTCACCTTACCCAAGTTTACTATTTTTAGAAAGTTTTGAAATCCTTGTGATTTCTATGAATTTTTAACTTTCTCAAGGCTTGATTTTGCTCACCTTGAACCTCATGACCTAATTATCCTGTTCACACCTGTCACCCGTGCTGGCCTGCTATTTTTAGTAACTTATTGATTTTCCAACTTCTGCAACTCCTATTGACTTGAATTTTAACAAGCGCGATCCTCATGACCTGTTTGCCCTGTTCACACTTGCCCTTCATGCTGACCTACCATTTTTAGCCCTATTCTGGAGGTGACTTACTATAAATAATAAGTACTCGGATTGCACTCAAATTTCACCAGTAGATTCCTTGAAAGATGTTGATCGTGATGGGATACATCAGTTTTTCATTTTTCTCGAGTTTTACCCCTCATTTTGAGTCCCGAAGTTGGAAACCCTAATTTGACTTGCATTTGCCTCAAATGACCTCCATTTGACTCTGTTTTTGCTCTAGACTGCTCTGTTCGTGATATTGAAGCTCTGGGGGCTACTGGAGTGAACCTGCTAAAAATAGTAAGTGCCTGAAAAAGTGATCAACCGACTGCCAGATGTGTTTGCATGTCATAGTGCCCGAGAGATCTCAAAAAACCCAGAAAAACCCAGAAAACTAGTCTGCATGCAGATACCTGCTAAAAATAGCAAATCATCAACTTGACTTGCATGTTACATCATCGCGAAGCTCTCGAAAAACCCAGAAAGACTACCTTGACATGCATTGAAAAATCACACATGCAAACCCTAAAAAAATTGCTCCTGATGCTAGGACTACTAAAAATAGAAAGTTGTCAGAATTTGCTCAAATTTTGCGTGCAAGTACTTTGAAGTGTCCTGATCTAATGCAACAATCAGTTTTGCGAAAACCCTAGCATAAAGGTCTTAAATAGGGCACTTACTAAAAATAGCAAGTTGTCTGATTCAACTCAAAATTTGCAGGCAAGCAACTCAAAGTGTTCTAAATGTGGTGTAGCAGTCAGAATTTCAAAAGTCCCGAGAAAAAGTCCCAAATTGAGTACTTACTAAAAATAGAAAGTTGTCTGAATTCATTGAAAATTTGATGGGAACCTGCTGGAAGCCTTCTGATTGCAGTGCCAAGCTTAGATTTCAATTCACTCACTCAAATTAACCTTAGACTGGCCCGAAGAATAAAAACCCTAATTTCAAAGACTTAGTCAAAATTTCAACTTAGGGTCAAAGATGGGCACACCCTCAGAAGACAGACGAAATTGAGAGAGACAGCAGGAAAATCGGCCAAAACCAAAGCCAAAAGACCCGAATGGAGCAAAGATTAGGGGGTCCCCATTTTGAATGGGGTGATGTGTGAAAAGGTCACAACACCAGGTAGCTTTCATTTTTTCCATTAGAATATTAATTTCCCAATAGTTCTTATCCAAGATCATTGTCCTCAATTTGGTCTCCCCTAGTGGCACATATGATAGTCTTTCTTTGATTTTTGTCGTATCTTCCTTATAATAAGGAGAGTGAGCCACATGGAATGGAATGCCATTAGCAAAGAATTTTTTTCCAAAGGCATCATTTGCCTCATCTTGTTTTTGCACATTGAATAAATTTGCCATTGTGATTGCAATCACTAGTGGTCATTCTACATTTCCTTTTAGGCTTTGATGTAGCTACCCTTGATCTAGATGGAAAAGCATAAGTGGATTGAGCTCAAATTTGTTGAGTTGGGTTATTCCTAGTACTACTAGGAGTAGGAGTAGGAGTCCAAAATGACAAAGTGGCAGGTACAAGACTCTGGTCACTGGAATAAGCCCACAATTTATTTATTTCAATTCTTATTTCAAGAGACACTCTTGCACAAACTCCTACACCTTTTCCAGGGACATAAAGGAGGTGTACATTAACTCTTGTGATGCTGCATAGAAAGTCAAGCTGACAGAAATGGCATTTCCATAGCCTAGTACCCCTTGTTGTGAACCAAGTTTTGATTACAATTTAGAGGCAAATTGTTTCATAGGTGACTTCTTATCAATAGGACCCTTGGAAAAAACCTCTAACAATTTGGAAGGGTGTTGTACCCAAACCAATTTTTTTGCTTCATTAAGGCATTTTGCTTGAAAGAGTCTAAACCTTGTTAAAATGATGTCAAAATGCAGTTTTTGGGCAAGCCATGTATGGACTTTGGTCAGTGTCATGTCAGTCATCAACAACAATTGGTCAATACCTGGAGGGAAAAACCTAAACCTGGGACTCAAAGCAGGACATGTTATGATGGAGAAGTGCTTCACGACAGAATTATACTCCTACAATGTCAATTCAGTGGCTAGAATAGTGTTTACGGAGGCAGAAACAGATGAAGATATTTTGCAAAAAGCAGTTCTGCGCCCCTGTAGCCCAGGGGCGCCCTTCTTTTTGAAGGCTCAAATTTAGTTGCATGTGCTTGCAGATACGTTCAATCTCTTCAGAATTAGTCCAACTTTCTAATGAGCTATCAAGCGAGGTCATCTGAAGTACAAAACTCCGACAATTGAAGTTAGAAGTTGAAGGTATGAGGAGGTTGCATGTCACAGAGGCTGTCAAATTTTAGTTTCTACGCCCCTGTAGCTTAGGGGTGCCCTTGGATTTGACCCCTCAGATGGATGAATTTGCAATTTCTATTTCTAAGGGATCTTTTCTAACTCAGTTTAGCTCCGCAATGCACCAATTCGTGAATCATTCTGACATACTGAGTGATTGTGACAGAGGTTCTACTGAGCATGTAAAACAGAGGGTGGAAGAATGTAGAAATACACACCTGTACCTCTATAGGCCAAGGGCGCCTAGCCTTTAGGCCTACCAGATCGGGTTTGTTGCAGTCACAGTCTTCACAAGACTTGTGCGTAATTAGTCCAGCTATCCAACGAGTCTAGCCATCAGCCTCCGGGATTTGGCAAACGCTCGTACATGAAGGATCAGTGTAGAATGCTGAAGAGTGAAGACAGCTAGAAAAATGACTGGAAAATACACATCCTCTTGGAAAAGGCACCCTTCTTTTTGAGGTCTTAGAAGCAATTTTCTTGCTTCATCACCTCCAGAGACATCTCTTGTAAGTTATTCTAGCTATGCAAAGAGATTAACGGTGTGCGAATTGGAGCACCCCAGCTCTTGGTGTAAGGGGTTAAAGTATGGCGTCCGGATGAAAGTTACACTTTTGTCAAATTGGTGTTTGCACCTTCACAGGCTAGGGGTGCCCTTGCTTTTGGGGTTCCTAATGCAGCTTTCAGATGCCTTACATATAGTTATTAGATGTGAAATTCTTCCAGTCACGCAATGAACCTATCATCCAGTCAGTGGGGTTCATCGTTAATTGGTAGCGGCAATTTGAAGCGTCGAATGGTAGATCAAAGAAATGGCTAGGTCTGTAGGCTTCGCAGTGGATATCTCAGCTAAGTCACAACCTGACTCTGAAATCGGAGCTCAACAGAGGCAGCTGTAACTTTTCAGTGAGCTATAAAATAGGAAGTTAGCGAAAAATCTCATAACTCTTGCAAATGGACGCTTGAAGGGTCAAATGAGGACTTTTTAGAATCAGTGGATTTTGCTGAATGCATCGAGATGCTGAGATTTTTGTTAACTTATTAAAATAATATTTACTTTCAAGTTTTTGCATGCAAAGCATTAAAATGGCAATTTTCTTCAATAATTAAATATTGATGCCTCTTTAATGTTAAATTACAAATTTGCATGTAATGGTAACTGAGTATTTTAATATTATTTTATCTCCGGGACTCCGAGTTAGTGTTAGTCGAACTTGAGCGGGTCCAATCAGAAGACTTCTTTAGTTAGTCAGGGTTTAAAGCTTGCAGTGGCGCCATTATGGTACGATTCTGCTCTATTTAATCAAGTTTGGTGTCATTTCTCATTCATCTAGCTTGAGCAGAGACAAATTCCTTCCTGAGTTGGGCGAATTTTCATTAGCAATCAGTTGCAAAGACATCAAAAACATTCTTTTGTAGGTACAAGTCTAGATTCATTAGCAAAATTCAAGATAGGGTGGCGAGTTTAGTAGAAGAAAAAGCATCAAAACCTTAATCTTTTGTCTCAAATTCTTCTACTTGTCTTATTTTCTTTCGCATGTTTGAAGAATTGGCGACTTTTGACGAAACAAATCATTTGGGTTGATTCAGCATAGCTTCTTTAGTAAAATCCATGTGCTAGAATTTTTCAGGAAAATTTGTTCCAGAGTATTAGTTCTTGAGGCTCTATTTTTCTTAACTGAAATTCCTCTTCATGGTCAAGTAGAAGTCAAATTTTCTATAACGACCCATTCCTTGCGTAAATTAAAATTTTCCAATTCTCACTTTAAACATGTAAAGGTAACAAGTAACAAAGACATTACAATAAAAATTTTCCTTTCTTTATTGATAAATAAGTACAAGTTACAATATGTTTCCACATGAATTACATTTTCATTGCAAATATAAATCAGGGTTCAAAAGTAATACAGTTACATACATAGCTCATAAGCTTTTGCACAAATGGAAGTAAGAAGGTCCATGAGTCCATCCTTTCAAATCTTGGTACATCGGCCGCTTGCTATGGAGGAGAAACATCACTCGGGCGCTTTTCCGCCAACCACGGACTTATAATGCGGTCCCTCGCACACCTATCGTTAGATAAATGGCCCTCCCTTAGAAGAAGAGATTGGTAGGGTATCCTTTAACGATTACCAACTGAGCATAGTGTTGTGTCCTACACAACTAGAACCTTGCTATTTCACAATCTCGAACTAGTATTAAGATCACAATGAACTGACAGTGTAGTCTCAACTAACTCACATCTATGTGGCAGTTGTATGTTTCACTACTTTGGCCAAAGTATTCTCATTCAGTACTTTGAATGAAGGTCATCTATCATAAACACTACTCAGGGCCGATTTGACTTTGGGCTATCTTACTCTACGCATAGGTTTTTGTCCTTCAATGGGTGAATCCGACACCCCAGACATCCTACTACCATACTATCCTACTAGGAATGAATAGCATAACATGTAAACTATAAAATCCTTCTCCTATACTGGAAACCAAAATTCCTAGGAGTTACACAAGCTTCATCGAGTTAACCTATTAACTAAAGCTGTGGATTGTTTATATTTTCATGATGCATTCAAACCCATCCTAGTACTTAGTATCTATTTCAATCATATTCTCCTCATATGGAGATGATACAAAACATGCAAATTTCATTCTAAATGCATTTAAAACTTTATCACAAATTCCTTCACATAAATTCACTTTAATATGCACAATTTAAGTAAACATTTCTCATAATAGCTCATTTCTTCTATAATCTAAATTGCATTCAAGAAATGACCTTCAACCTTAACAGTTTACTGCCTATTAAAAGAAAACTCATTTTCTCCTTTTCCTGTGAATGCAGTTAAACTAGTAACTACTTGATAATGCACAAACAACATACACAAATTCTACAACATTCAAGTAATCAAAATAGTTTGAATAACTTGAGAATAACTCATGCCTGTTTCAGCGTCCCTTAAGAACGATGACAAGGCACTTCCAGCACTTCAGAATGCGTTTGGAAAAACTTCCTCAAGCTGTTGTCTTCTCTTGCAGATTTCCTTTACAACGCCTCTCTTTTCTCACTTAGAAATTGATACACACAGCTTGTAAAAATTAAGATTGCTCTCAGGAATTTGTAAAGTTCTCAATATTTAGAACTATGGATTGCTCACAGTATTAAGGTTGCTCTCAGAAAAATGTGAAGACTCTTAGGAAATTGTAAAATGCTTAGAAAATATGAACTCTTAGAAACAAAATCGAATTTCAAAGAAGCATAGAAATGCTCACTTGCAAAAAGATGGATTTCGAAATCCAAATTGGTGTGATGAAGAATGAACAAGGCAACCTTTATATAGTTTTAAGAAACTCAACAAACTCCTCATCCTAAGGCGTCCAAGCAACCAGCACTGAATGTTGAGAAACTTCTTGAGAAATTTGTGGCGAAAATCTCAACTTAATCCTTCTCCCTTCAACAAACTTCACATGGCGAATTTGATAAGTCTACAGCTCAAGGCGTCTTCAGAATTTTAAGGTATTTTGAGATAAATGATTTGAAAAATTCGTTTCAAATGAGAGGTTGAGCCTGGAACAACCCACGTCGCCATTCTTGATGCCTAAAGAACAACATTTGCATTATTCCTCAGACCAAGTCGTAGACCATGTGTCTTAGGCGCGAGCTTTTCTAGGCGCGCGATTTTACAAGCGTTGTATTCTTTTGCACGGGAATAAAATCCCTAATACGTATTTTCCTCTTTTTCAAATGTTCTATTAAAGTCACAAATGAAATATTTGCCATTGTGTTTTAAGGAGGTGCGATTCAAAAATCTTTAATATTCCCTTTTTATAAAGTCTTCAAATGTAATATTTTCCATTCAAAATGTGTTCACGAGTTTGATGCGTTTCAATAAAAACATCAAATATTTGATACTTCATATTTGACTTATTCAAATATTTTCAAAGTAATAATATAAAGTCTTTAATAAAGACTTTATTATGCAAAGTAAAAATCGTTTTATAATTTTACCAAGGTATTTTAAAATTCAATTTCCAAAATTACCTAAAGTAATATAAAATTGATTTCCCAAATTACTTATGGTAATAATATTAAATTCAATTATTCTTATATATTTAATATATATATATATATATTTAAATATTACTATT
>VDFB02216984.1:0-12654 GCA_007258455.2 Sequoia sempervirens
ATGATCCTTGACGGAATCAACCAATATCTTCATTGCTTTAATGTCTTTCTTCACCCACTGCAACTTTTCTTCTTCCTCCTTAGGTTCAGAAGCGCTAGACTCCACGAACTCACCCAAGTCATTTTCACGCAAGGTAAGCATGATCCTAAATCTCCATGAAGTGAAGTTGGATGCACCTTCGAGTCTATCCTCAACCTTCAAACCATTCACCATCTTGATTGTTGTAGATAAGTGAACAAATAGGGTAGCTGAATAGCAATAATCTGATCACGATCCTCTCAAACCTGCTCTGATACCATGTAAATTTTAATGATCAGATTATATGCACAAAAAATTAATTCAAAATCAGACAATAACACAGCAGATACCCTAGGAAAACCCTCCTCTTGAGGGAGAAAAACCCAGCAACAAAGATCACTCTTATATATATAAATGGCAACAACAATTCTCTTTACAATGAGGCCAATTACAAGGCCAATCTTCAGCACCTAACACAGATGCAATGACTGATAATAATCTGCACTTCTTTGATAACTAATTCTGCCCTTGAATAGATTCGCAACCTGCTCTTAAGGAAATTCGCACTTGACTGAAATAAATCGAACTTGATGATTGCAAATGATAAGTGAACTCCTATATATACAATTTGAAGAGGCACCTCCTTCTATAAAGCAAGTCGGCCAAGTAATGAATATATATTTCTTACAAATAAATGTGTCCAATAAATGATAAGTCGTCCTCAAGATAATCGCGCCAATCATGAAGGAGGTCGGCCTTGGATGAGTCTTTATTTCTTTAACAAATCGTTGCCATATATATATAAATTAAATAGCCTTAAGGCTATCATTTAATTTATCACGCTGGAATATCAAATCTCGAAGCTGTTTATCATTAACAGTCACACCCGTTTAGACATGTTGTGATCACATTCCATATTGCTACTGTTTGGTAATGTTCATATTTTGCATCTGCTGGGCAAATTTTTCATCTTCAGATCTAGGGCAGAGTTGTTACAGTTTGTTACACTCAAATTTAGGGCAGAATCATATTCAGTTCTATTGGTCGAATTCATTGCTGAATCTCCTAGGTGAATTAAGGTCTTGCTGGCACATTTTCTTTGGGAAAAGTATACTTATCTTCCACTTTACATCAGTCTCCAGAAGTGCAGAAACTAGGGCTTACTGTAATTTATCAGCAATCATTGTGAGACAGCAACTCATGTTGTGAATGCATATTTGGCTTTATTGATATTGTTATTGTTTCCATTTTGATCCATGAATGAAGATGTTATTGTGAATGGTGAATGTGTATATATCTGCTGGTTGTACTCGTCTACATATTCAAATTTTGCATTGGAATATCAGAATTTGGGGTCGAGGTTAACATTGTGGTCAGATTTGAAGATATCCCGATTCGGGATATTACAAAGATCAAGACCTGGAACAAAATGGAGAAGAAGTTGAGAGATTTTTTTTTGCCTAGAGACTATGCACAAACCCTTTTTCGTAGGTTTCAAAATTTAAAGCAAAATTTATCTTCTGTGCAAGATTATACAAATGAATATTAAAAGCTGTCTATTTGTGTAGAGCATCAAAAAACTAATGAACAAACGACTGCTAGATATGTAAATGTCTTGAAATTTTCTATTTAGGATAAATTGAGCATACATCGAGTTAGCAATATGGAAGAGGCATACCAGTTGACTCTAAAGGTGGAAGAAAAGCAAATCAGACAATATCTTCAAAGAGGTGGAGGTTATGGTGTGCGTTAGAGGATGGGAAAACCAAAGAAGGCCTCTCACTTGTTTTAGATGTGGAGAAGAGGATCTCATAGCATTTGAATGTTCAAATTATAACATGCAAGAAAGAAATCAAGAAGGACAACCAAGGGTGAACTTGGTTCAAGCTGAGAATGAAGAAGGGGCAGAACTAGAGGTTTCACTGGATGTGGGAGAAAGTCTCATGATGCGAAGAGTGATGGTAATCCCAAAGAAGGAGAAAGCACAAGCTAAAAGTTTTGATGGTTCATGACTTCGAACCAATATCTTTTGAACTAGATGCACTTCAAGAGGAAAGGTATGTCAAGTTATTGTTGATGGAAGTAGTTGTGAGAATATAGTTTCTAGGGAAATGGTAGAAAAACTGAAATTACACTGTGAAAAACATCCCCATCCTACCGTATTGCATGGTTTAAAAAGGGAAATGAAGTCATTGTTAATAAAAGATGTTTAATTAAGTTTAGCATGGGAAATATCTATAAGGATGAAATATGGTGCGATGTCATTCCAATGGATGCATGTCATGTATTGTTGGGAAGGCCATGGTAGTATGATAGGAGAGTTATGCATGACGGAGAGAAAAACACATACACCTTTTGGAAGGATGGCTCTAAAATAATCTATTACCTCTTAAGGATGAAGAAGAAGGTGAGACCATGTTGTCTGAGAGAGGACTTGCCAAAGAAATGAAGGTAATAGGGTGTTGTTATGCATTGGTAGTGCAAAGAGGAGAAGAGGAAGGCATGTCAATACCACTAGAAGTAGCAAAGGTATTGTGAAAGTTTGTTGATGTTGTGCTAGAAGAGCTACTTGACGGTCTACCACCAAAGAGAGATATTCAACATCGTATTGGTATGATTCTAGGAGCAACTTTACTTAATCAAACAACTTACAAGATGTGTCTTGACACATGCAAAGATGACTAAAAAAGTGAGAACTTATAAGGAAAGGTGTGGTGAGAGAGAGCATGAGCCCATGTGTTGTGCATGCATTGTTGACTCCAAATAAGGATGGCACATGAAGGATGTGCACAAATAGCAGAGCAATTAACAAAATTTCCATCAAGTATCGGTTTCCTATACCTCGCCTAGATGACATGATGGATGTGCTTGCAGGGGCCACATAATTTAGCAAGATTGACCTACGAAGTGGTTATCACCAGATCCGGATCCGAGAAGGGGATGAGTGGAAGACAACCTTCAAAACTAGAGATGGATTATATGTGTGGATGGTTATGCCATTCGGATTATCTAATGCACCTAGTACTTTTATGAGGCTAATGAATATTGTTCTACAATCTTACATTGGTTAGTTTGTAGTAGTTTATTTTGATGATATTTTGGCTTTTAGTAAAAACAAAGAAGAGCACTTGCAACTCTTGAGGATCATCTTGGGTGTGTTGAGGAAGGAGAAACTCTACGCAAATTTGAAGAAGTGCAGGTTCATGCAAGATAGTTTGGTCTTTTTGGGTTTTGTCATCTCTGTAGATGGTGTTAGAATGGATGCAGAAAAGGTCAGGGCAATTCTAGAATGGCCTAGTCCAAGTAGCATAACAGAGGTAAGAATTTTGAATGGGTTGGCCACTTTCTATAGAAAGTTCATTTGAAATTTCAGTAGTATTGTAGCACCTATAACAAATTGCACCGAAGGAAAATAATTTGTGTGGACTAAGGAAGCTGAGGAGAGTTTCAAGTACCTCAAGAAGAAGGTGACAAAAGCTCCTATATTAGCACTACCAAATTTTGATAAGGTATTTTAAGTGGAATGTGATGCCTCACATGTGGGCATAGTAGCCGTGTTTAGTCAAGCAGGTAAGCCCATAACCTTCTTTAGTGAAAAGTTGAATGAGGTGAGAAAGAATTATTATACTTATGATTTGGAATTTTATGCAATTGTTCAAGCCTTGAGACATTGGAGGCATTATCTAGTTCTCAAGGAGTTTGTGTTGTTTATAGAACATATTGCATTGAAATACCTAAACACACAAAAAATATTGAATAGTAGGCATGCCAAATGGGTCTCTTTCTTACTTGGCTACATTTTTGTTTTGAAGCACAAGTTAGGGAAACAGAACTAGGTTGTAGATGCTTTGAGTAGGCGTGCTGTACTTTTGACTTCAATAGAGTGGGGTAATTGGATTTGATGCCATCAAAGATGTATATGAACCTGATGATGATTTCTGGGAGATTGTGGAACAACTAAAAGCTCTAGTAGTTGGCAACATGGAGCACATTAGGGGTGAATATTGTATACAGGATGGTTACCTCTTTAAAGGAAAACATTTATGTATTCCAATTGGCTCTAAGAGAGAAAATATAATTAGAGAACTTCATAGTAGTGGGTTGGATGGACATTTTGGAAAGGATAAGACGATAGCCTTGGTAGAAGACAAATGCTATGGTCCAAAGATGAAAAGGGACATAACTAAGTATGTGACAAGATGTCAAACTTGTCAAGTGGCTAAAGGACATTCACAAAATACAGGGTTGTATGTGCCAGTACTAGTACCCACATAACCATGGATAGATTTGAGCATGAATTTTGTGTTGGGGCTACCAAACATGCAATGAGGTAATGACTATTTTTGTAGTTGTTGATAGGTTCTCTAGTGATGCGACGAGGGTGGCAGAACTATTGTTTTCATAAGTTGTTAGATTGCATGGTGTTCCAAAGACTATTACATCTAATAAGGATACCAAGTTTTTGAGTCATTTTTGGAGGACTTTATGGAAGAAGATGGGGACTAAGTTGCAGTTCAGTAGTGCTTATCACCCTCAAATTGATGGGCAAATAGAGGTAGTCAATTGAAGTTTGGAAAACTTGTTAAGGTGCATTGTTGGAGAGAAGCCTAAATAGTGAGACTTGGCATTGCCTTAGGCAAATTTGCATACACAGTTTAGTGAACAAATCAACACGAAGTCACCATTTTCAAATTTTTTATGTAGGAATCTAAGGGTGTTTTAGATTTGGTGCAGCTACCAATGAGAGATAGGATCAGTGATGATGGGGAAGCATTTGCAGAACAACTTCAACAGTTGCAAAAAGATGCAAGACAAAAGTTGTAGGAAAGTAACGAGAGGTACAAAATTGCAGCAGATTCTAGTAGGTGACATCAAATATTCAATGAAGGTGATTTAGTGATGGTATGTTTGAGAAGAAAGATTTCCTATAGGAACATGCCACAAATTAGAGTACAAGAAAATTGGTCCTTGCAAGGTTATGAAGAAGATTAATGACAATGCTTATGAGGTAGATCTACCAGCGCATTTAGATATTTCCCTTGTGTCTAATGTTTTTGATTTATATTCTTTCCATGGAGAGGAACGTGATAATGATAATGAGGAGGGAGTGGATTGGCAACAACAAATTCCAAGTATGCAAAAGGAAAAGATTGCACATATTCTAGATAAGATCATTCACACTCGGCAAGGTCAATATAACAGGTATCTCGTCCAATGTGAAGGATTAGCACCATTGGATAACACATGGGTTACAAATTGGGAATTGAAGAAGCTGGATCAAGACAAGTGGCAATAGTTTGAGGAGAACAACTTGCAAGAGCTATGTTCTTTTCAACCAGAAGAGAATGATACAGGGACTTCCAAAGGTCATAACTTTTGATTCAGGAGTCCGTTTGAGCTGAAATTTTACATGGAGAAGCCTCTCAGAGAGTTGAATCCAATGCCAATTGAATATATTCGATTGGACCATGTCTCAATGCTTTTCTGGAGCCAAATTCCTTCATTTGAGGCCTCAAATTAGACTTTTACTTTTTTTTAGAAATTTCCCAATTTGTAATTCTCAGTTATTTTTTATTTCCTGCTTGTAATTAGATTATGATTGACAAATAGTGTCACTTGTGTTATCTTTGAATAGTTATTAACTTTTGTAGCTGTGCGGATAAGGATGCAAAATTACAAAAATTGGCAAATTAAAAATCTTGTAAAAATTTGCCAAAAAGGTAATTTTTGGATTGTAGCTATAAGAGGTTTTATTTTCAGTGTAGAAGCAGAATGGAAGGAGAATAATGAAGGAAAATTAATTCATTTCTTTTTGCTTCTGTGTTTTTTTTGTTTCCACATTAATGTTTATTATTATGCTATGAATTGGCTGTATCAAGACACCAATCCCCACTTATAGAATTTGCAAGCACCAACCCACTGGAGACACCAATCCCCACTATTGAGCACCAACTCAGCAAGAGACATCGATCTCTTCTTTTAGGAGGCACCAACCTCTTTTGCATGAAAAAATTCACCTTCTGGACTTTGCTGCTTCAATTAATGATGAACATACTTTTCTGCACTTTCACAGTTCACAAAATCTGCTCTGTATGAGATCTGTCTGCATCAAATCTGCTCTGCTCTGTATTCAAATGATACATTTTCACTTACATCTTTTACTCCCATTTCATCTTCCATTTATACCTCTTCATGCCTCTTCATGAAGAGAGGTGATTTTCCCAAAGGAGGTTGGCCATCTTTTTATTTTAAAATAATTCCTGCGCTGCCCTTAATTATTATCGTCATAAGGGTCAGCCATAAACAAATTAAATTGAACTTTTATTATTCCTTGAGTTGGCCATCTAAATAACCTCTTTTGAGAATATAGCCGTTACCATGTCGGCCAAAGGCCAAACAACTTTGACAACAATGACAATTTTTCCAACAATGTGAATGTCCCTTCCTAGGGAAGTACTGTTATGTTGAGGTTAGCCTTCATTCAGATCCTCAGAGGGCCGCGTAATGTTTAGAGGATCACTTGATGCAATTATCCATCGCTGGGGAACATCACCCAGCAGTTGATTCAGGTTTGGGCCTTTGCGGACACTTACAGAGTGATTTAGAGGTACTTACTATTTATAGTAAGTCAGGCAGGCAGGAGTTGCTATTTTTGGCAGGGCACCTGATTCAGTTGGTCAGCTCAGTACAACCCGGTTTGATGATTTGTTGAGCAAACAGGGATTATTAGAGCATTTAATAATAATTAAAGAGATTATTAATTTGACTTTATAATATAAAGTCATTTTAATGAAATATTAAAGTTATTATTAAAATGGCAAATTATAAAGTATTTTTAATACTTTATAATGAAGGGGAAAATTTAATATTTGATGAGTTTAATATTCATTAAATAAAAGGACGCCATTTATTAAAATATTGGCCTAAGTATTGAAAAAGGGCGAATTATTTATTATTAAATGTAATTGAGCTGATTTTTGAGAAGGGTCGACTTTTTGAGAGAAGGTATTTATTTCCTCAAGGCAAATCGAACTCATTATGTTGATTATTCGAATTTGTTATTATCTCTCTCTGAGAGCATCGGGGTTTGAGAAACAAGGGTTTCTGCAGATCATCAGGTTTTGAAGAACGTTCCTTCGAATCAGCATACTAAGAAAGGTACCAATGAAGATTATCAACGTGAGTGGTTTCACACAGGAGTCATATTCGGGCATATTATAGAGTTTATTATCGGGATTGGATCGACCTTCCTTTGGAAGGAGAATATCACTTTGGCAGTGTTTCATTTGGCATCTGGTACATTCTTCAAGGTTGTACGGATTTCTTTAATGCTGTTGGGCCGTACATTTGCTGCAGCAAAGGCCATTTCTTCACTGGATAAGACGCCTTGCTTTTTGGTCTTCTGGTTTCTCCAGTGTGGGCGCCTAGGTCTCTGGAGTCTTTTGCATCTTATTCAGGCTGGAGACATTAGTTTTGAAGCTGGCCGCCTTTCTTCATCATTTTTGGGCGGCTGCAATAACCAGGTTTTCTGAATAAATGTTATTGCCTTTTCTATGCATGTTGATTAATCACAGTTGTAATCATTCAGAAAGATTAATAAATCATCTGGCATCGAGATCTGATCTATTTTCTGTAGTTTCTTAGCATCTGTATTTTATATTATTTTTCAAGCATTTTAAAAAATCGAATTTGTCTTTTTATGCAAAAAACAAAAAAATCAAAATACAGAAAACAAACAAAAACTCAGTATTACCAGCCAGTGGTCGGGTTGAGAGACACCTCGGTCTCTACACAATCTCCTTTTTTGAGCAAAACAACTTTGATAAAGCAGTCTTTGACATCAATGACAATATTTCCACAAGGTCTTGAGGATGTGAGTGCACTTAGAGTATTGTTGAGCACACTCCAAGAAGTGCAATATATTGATGGAGCAAAGTTCAAACAATCTTGTCTATGTTCACTACAAACTTGGTCTCTAATACAAGCAAATTGTGGGTTCTGAATTATATTCCATTGTATTGGAGGAGGCTGATCCACTATTAGATTGCATCACTGAGGTCGAGGATCTTGGTTTAGATAGGAGGACCATGCATGGGTTGAATAGGCCGAGCTTATTGCAGAGGCAGTAGCAAGGGTAGAGGAGGAGAGCATGAGTAGATCTCATGGATGTTGTTGACATTTGTGGTATTATGGCTACAGCTATTGAGGACCTATTTGAGATGTGAGTGCTGGAGCTGCTGTAGATTTAGTGATATTGGACCAATAAAAGTAGGTTCCTCTCCACCTTAGTCCATGTTATAATTTTCGTTTTTGATGCCATGGATACCTTAATCCATGATTTTGTACACCAAAAACACATATGAATATTATTATATTTACAACTCTTGTTTCCTTTAGCTCAAATCCTCATTTATACTTTTTTTTTTTGATGTATACTTGTGTATGCAAGCAAAGTAGTATGTAATTGATTAGTTCTTTATGTCATTAAAGCTGATTTTCAGAATACTGTGTTTCTTTATAAAATTTCTATATATTATGTTTCTTTTTTCAAATTGTTTAGTTTGTCCTGAGTTATTGTCAAGTTTTTATGTTTAGTTTTAGTCCAAGCCAAAAATCAACCTACCAAATCTATGCCAAATCTGAGTCTGGTAAGACGGCTCCTGTAAGTGTCAGCATTTAAAGAATAGCATGGTCCTGGTGCCAGAATCCAATTTGCTCCTATTAGTCGCATGATATTTTAAAATCATAATTATCAATCAATATGCACAATTCAACCATTTGACAATGGGCGTCCTAGAATACATCCAATTATCTCTGATATCATTAGTCTTTTTCAATGCCAAGTATTCTCATCTGCCAATGCAACAAGAGTGTAAATTCTTTTGTGAAGCATTTTATTGAACTACTAACTGCCTCCTTTCAATAAGGGATCTTAATGTGTTGATTGCCTAACTACCCTACTTGATCTATAGGTTGTTCAGTTTTACTGAATTATGGTAGTGCGCCTCTTCTCAATTGGAGGTTTCTTAACTATTTTTGCTATCAAATTGTCCATACTGCTTTACCAAGCACCAATTTGGCTTAATTTTTTTCCTTTTTATGTTGAAGGATTACCTTATTTAGCACGTTTAAGCATTTTATGTTATGCATCCAAATGCAGAAGGTTTCTTGCAGGTTGAAATTATTCATAATTTGATAAGTCGGTAGTTGAGAGTTGTGAACTTTTCCATAATTATAGAAGTTCATAGGTGACAGTTGTCAATTGTAAGGGCCTATAAAACTATAATTCATCAAAATTTAAAAGAAATATTTGTTGAGTTAAAGATAGTGTATAATAGAGATTTAATTTGTGATTTCGGGGGAAGATGAAATTCTCCTCTCATATTATTTCATTAGTTCATATGTTTCAGCCTTTTTGTATTTGCGCTGTGTTACATTTTGAAGCCATCCTTTGGAAATTGATTTCAAAAGGAAATAATTTTTTTTGTTAGCACATCACCTTAAGAGGTAGATTTGTACAATCATCTGCAAATGGGATGGTTCCATATATCTGAGAATGACTTTGGTACCATTCCAATATATTTCATGACATGTATCTAAGCAATATATGTTCTACATATGCAGGTGTCCTTGATAATTCTCCAAAACTACAAGTCTCCTTCCAGTGCTTGTGTAGCCTATGAAGTTCTCAAGTTCATCAGATCAAAAACTTCCAAGATTTCGTCATCTCTCACAATCATATTTCCTTGTCTTACAGTTGTTAGAAACTCCTCTCAAAATATAAGGAGTTTATGCATTGAAGATTTGGAACAGTCTCTATATGCAGCTGAAATCAATGAAGCATCTGATTTCTCAAAGGCTATAGTGAAGGGTCTTAAAAAACTGCCACCAACAGCTCAAATATGTGATGAGTTTTTGGCTTGCATGCTGCATTTTGTTCGTGTTTTATTGCTGCCAGCACTTTTGCTGCTAGCTCCAACAACCAGAATTAGCCGTTCAGATAGCAAGGGAGCTCAAATTCAACAGGCACATGAAACACAGGTAATAAGCTTCAGCTGCTGGTGGCAGCTTAACTAATATATGAAAAAACTGTTATTTAAATTTCATGCGTTAAATTTGAACCCATTATTCTGTTAGTGTGCTTCTAGATGTAACAAATTATTTGTGTGTTGCTATAGAGACTATTGTCTATTGCACCATAATTCTGCATCCAATTTTAGTATATTGCATATTAAAAAAAGTCAATGTAATTGTATGAATATTTTCCAGACAAAAGGTAGATTATTACTGTAGTGGTAAATGTTTACATAAGATATCCTTGAATGAAACACATTCAATTGTTCAGCAAATATAATCAAAAGCCTCAATAACTGTATACTCTGAACTAATTCCTGAAAATTAACTTCTGGTTTAGATGCTTTGCAAGCTTGGGGATCTGTTGGCAAATCAGACTGGTCTTACATTCTCAAAGGATTTGTTGGAGAATACTCCTATTGAGCTTGAGATGGATGCAGAAGATGACTGGCGTAGATTGTATGGATGATAGTCAATAGATAATCTGTACTCCTGTTCTCGATTTTATCCAATGTAATCAATGTGTTAAGCTCAAGCTAAATGACGTTTAGATTCGGGTCCATAATTTATCACAAGTTACTTTTTTTTCCCTTGAAATCTTTGATTTGAACCAAAAGAGATTTAGTTTTTTAAAACAATCTCCCAATTGATAGCAAAAGCTGTATGTAAAAATTAGGAAATGTCAATGATATGGATTGAATGTTTTACAAGAAGACATACACAGAAGACTTGTGATTTAGTACTTTGTACTCTGTCTATTAGTTTTAGGGGTTAGTCCTCAGATTTGGTGTTGTAATTACAACTCTAATTTAACATTTTTGTTCATCTGATAAATAATTTCATTTTATCAGTGTTGTAATAATTGTTGGGAGTAGCTTCAATTTGTGATGATTATTGGAATCTTGTCAACAACATTATTTGCCAATTGACTTGATAGACACCCAGAGACTCAAATGGGTTTTCCACTTGGTGAACGGTGGTACATTTTAGCTTTGATATGTTAATCCTTCACTTAAAAGAAAAAAAGTTTTGGCCATCATGGCACCATTGACATGCTGTAAAGTTGTACATTTTGGACAAATGTTATACCTTTAGCAAGGAAATTCTGCAGATTATTGCATTATACCTTCCAAATTGTCTACAAAAATAAAGCAACATTATAGGACTACAATTAAACCAGCAGAGCTTAGAAATAGCAGATTGATTTCTTAATTCAAAAGAGGATATGGAGCCTACCTTACTATTTGAGCAATCCTTGAGGGGTATTGTAAGATTGTGTGATTGTTTGATTATTTGATTGATAGGAAACTTGAGAGTTATGGGTTCAATATAGGCACAGTATGTTCTTGTATTTTGACACTCCAATGGTACACATCCTAATATTTTTTTATAAGATTTGGGCTTTGTTCTAAAAAATAATTATAAAATGTAATGGTTCTCTTATGATTGCTCTTGCTGCGCTTTATTATTTTCCCTTGAAACTTCCACCATGTATATAATTATGAAATAGTTTCCTGCAATGTTATTCTTTAAATAATCAAGTTCACTGTTACCATTTGTGCAAACACAGTGAAAATATCTTAACTAGCACCTGCACTGTTCATCAAAAGGTGCAACGGTTATGTTCATAGGCAATTTGATATGTAGCAATATAGCAGTTTGTAAATTTTATCTGTCCTTTACTGTTTTTTTATATGCGCATGCTACAACCTAATTAAACATCTCTTTAACAAGCTCAACTACCATTGCGAATTGTGAGTCATTTACGAAATTACGAGTACAAAAGAAAGTGAAAAGGACATGAAATGCAAAACAAAGCAAAAGTTTCTTCATTCAACATTTATTACTATGGCTTATATAGTACAAAAGAAAGTGAAAAGGACATGAAATGCAAAACAAAGCAAAAGTACCATCATTTGACATTTTTTTACTATGGTTTACATAAAATACTGTATACATGATTGCAATAAATGTAAGTTTTCCTTGTTCTTGGGAACATCAATATTTCACAAACAGATATGCATGTATACATGACACTGGTGAGGACAGGTATTGGAGGAGAGACACTAAGCCCTGCAATGTGTCCTGTTCCATCTCTTGCATGGTTTGTATCCCTCCCTCTGTTTGATTTCTTGTCATTTTATTTCATTCTTTGCTTTAACTTAGTAGAAAATGAAATTGTAATGAAGTCTCTCAAAACATATGTGAATGTTAGAATGGAGGTGGAATTTGTGCTTCAACAATCCGTTCATGCAATTTGTTACATATATAAATCGGATTGAGGGGCGGTTTCAGGACAATCCTAGATTTCAATTGACAGAAATAAAGCTACAGAAAGAATCATAATAAGCAATTTCATAGTTCCTTTGGAAAGTAGCTTAGATTATTTTTTGTGTTAAGTGATTGTGTTATATGTTGTGTAAGATTCTGCACCATCATTTGAGTGAAACATTTGGACCTCATGTTCAGTTTTAAGCCAAGTAGTCAAAAAGATCACAAAATTTGCAGAATTTCTTGTTTCATATGTACCTTCATCTACACATCAAGTTAAAAACAAATGAA
>VDFB02216986.1:0-25624 GCA_007258455.2 Sequoia sempervirens
GCATGATGACTTGCATTTGAACTATTTCACATCTATAGAAGAATGCAATTTCATGACTTGAATTGTTTTAGTGATTGAAAATGAATGGCTTGTAGACTAAATTGTCTACTCAAACGCAATGTTTTGAAGAAAATGAAAGTAACTATTGTAAAGAAGGATTGAAAATGATAAGAGATTTCATTATGTGAAAACTTAGTGAAAAGAAAATTCTTTTAGTTTACATATATGGAAGCTTGAGATGAAATTAAAGTTCCTTAATTTAAATAATAGCATATGAAACTTATAAGCTTTTCCAAACAAACAATTTTCATGCAAATGTATATATATATATATATATATATATATATATATATATATATATATATATATATATATATATATATATATATATATAATTTGAAAACATGGTAAATATGAATGAAATCATATATATATGTATATATATATATTACATATATATATGTATACATATATATGTGCACATATTTAAATTCATATCGAATTCAAATTCGGTAACCGATATATTCTAAATTGGACTATTTGAAATCAATGAGAAAACACCAAGGCATCCCATGAAGGACGTGGACTGTCATAGGTTTAATGACAATATTCAAACCAAGTAGTGGCTGACGACAAGCAATAATGCCAATTCCCAGAAACATGCAAAAGACTGTTGTTTCCATTTTGAATGATACACAGGAAAAAAAGCAGAGAGAGGAGAAGAAATTGGGGTTCGAAGGAAAAAAGCAAAAGAACTCGAAATAGGGGAAAATTCCAAGGGAAACATCACAAAATCTTGAATTGGAGGTAAATTGATTTCCTTTAGTAATCGACTTGTTATTATTGCCATTATTGAATCATTCTTGAAGTATTTTCTTCATTTTAATCGAGTGTTTTCATAGCACAGTAAAAATGTGAGTCATTGTTCTGTGTTTAAATCACCCTTGAGCCAAATGTATTAAGTTTTGTCAACCACCTTTTGGATGTCACATGGCCTACGTCCTACTTAGTATGGAAAACATAAAATTTTAAAGCCTTCACGACTGTTTGTAGAGCTAGGCCAAGGCTCGAGAGCCTTAAATAGCTTGGCCATCCTCTCTATTTTGGTCCATGATGCCTAGCCTTATGAATGCTATCGGAATCTATTTCGATCGATTGTGTTGTTTTGTAAATATTATTCTTTGAAAAGGATCGAATAAAGATCTTGTGGGAGGGGCATGATTCCCTATATTTATTTGTATAATTACTAATGCTCATTATCATATGGGACGATAACAGTAAAGGGGCTTTATTGAATGATTTTAGAGCTTTGCATATGTATGTATATTGTTATTTTGTGTGAAGCCGACCTCATTCGATAGGAACGATGAAATGAATCTAAGTTTGAGATTCACCAAGCCTTGCTTGGGTTGATCTAGGAGATCAACAGGTTGATTCCTAAATGTGTAAATGGTAGAGACATATTTTTTCATATTGAATACTACTGGATGCATGGTATAAACCAATATGATCATTATGGTAATTTTGAATATAACTCTTGATGCTAAGAAAGAAAGAACCCAACCGATGAGATTGGTCGAATCCAGAGCAACCTAATATTTTTTTGGTAACCTAAATAGGCATGAGAATTGTTTAGAACCTAAAACTTCTATTCCATTCTCTTGACCAAAACATTTGCTCAATTTTTTCATCAACAAACATGTCGTACTTAGTTTATTTATAATATTAAACTAGCTCATCAAATTTTCAGTGATGAAAGTGTTTAAGATTTGAATATTAGGAATTTTTTTTCATGTGTACATAATTGGGCTATTTGATTTGTTAGAGAAATATTTTGGCTTGCATGAAAATTGACAAATGAGAAGTTGTAGACAATATTTGTTACTAGCAAAACAACATTGTTATATAGTTCATTGTAGAAAAACTCGTTATGTTTTGAAATAGTGAACATTTATTTGTAAAGTGATCATTGAGCATGTAAACAACTTGATATCAGCATGGAGTAACTAAAAACAGTGTATGTTCTATTGGAAAATGGCATTTTGTCTTTATATGTAACCGTTTAGTCTGAAACAGTATTGTATTGATGTAAATAGTGATTAATCTATTGCAAACAACACTGTTTTGTTGTTAAGTTATTATTGTAGCTGAAAATAGCCTTGCTCATTAAACTGTTTAGTTGGAACAACTTTGAATAGTTGTAAACAGTGAACATTATTAAGAAACAACTTGTCTTATATAACTATTTAGTAGGAAGTAGTACTAGTTTTGTTTAAACGATGAATGTTCATATGTAAATAGCAATGTTAGAGTATCATAGTTTTGTGTGAATGCTAAAGGAACAATAGTATGTGTGAAATTATTACCATAGGCATGTTCTAATTCTTTATTTTTGACAAAGGAAATGTCAAATGGAATATTATTATTTAATGATTGCAATTTGAATTAATGATTATTTCATAATGTATACATAAATTCTAAAACTTAGTAGGCACATATATGTGTATGCACATAGACTTCATCTATGTACATACACATACTTGTGAAATACCTTCTTTTGTTCTTAGTTCATTTTAAAATGGAAAACGCTTATTGATGAAAAGTATATAATAGTCATAAGAATGATATGATTGATTGTTGAATTACTCTATTGAATCATAAATCTGATTTCTATTTAGAGAGTAAATTAGTAATTTGATTCTTCCTTTGAAGAAATATGTGAAAGAGTATTCTAATATTTGAATGGAACAGTGATACCTTAGTTGACTAGAGCACCTCAAGGTAGATGTTGCTAGAAGGTAGATAGCTGTTATGAGATATTGTATAGTAGAAAGTTACCTTCCGGGATGGGTGCTGAAATGGAGTTCAGAGAGTATAGGTTTGCTTTACCAGAACCTATTGTTTGTTGTTGTTGCGACACATTTATTATGTTTGGCCAATCAATATAGTTCATCTGCATGTATGAGTTCTATGTGATTTCACTCTCTGCCATTCCTAGCATAGATCTTGCACTTTATTTTCTAACTTGTAGATATAAATTGCATGTTTATGTATGGGCACGCACCAGATTCCACCTTGCAGATTGTTCTCTTGTTAAAAATTTTGTGTAGGGCCAGACATTCTTCAAGTCGGAAGAATTCCATGGTTGGGCAGTAAAGTGCTTCAACCATGTTCTCATCCACTAGTGGAGGCGAGCGTCGAAGAAGAACCTTAGTTGTTCACAAGACTATTTTAGTCTAAGATGTAACTTGATGTAATACATTCATGTATTTGATGTAAAGTGTATAATGTAATGACTTTGTGTCCTTAGGAGCCAAGTCAAACTTGATATTGTAATTTGACTTTTGAAGTGAATATATGAATCATTGAATCACTTTAAATGGAAATGTGTAGCTATGATTGACTTTAGCTACTAGTTATGTCTTTTTAATTTGGAATATATTCATGTTTCAAATACAATAATGTTAATTAAGTAATAATTTGGGATGGGTTAAATTACATCTAATGTTGATGGGATGAAGTGGGTGAAGGGGAGGTCTAATCCCACTTAATCATGGATTAAGTGTGTGCACATGATTAGGGAGGTGGATTAGATGAAGATTAAGGGCTAATAAAAAGTGATGGAGGATGTGACATGTGGAGAGAGGAATTAAATAAATTAAATTATATATATAACTTTTATAAGAAAGAGAATAAGGAGTCTCCCCATCGTCCCTGTGGTACCAGAGGGTGTGTCATACTAGCATCACCAACCACATGAAATTTTTTTACTAGGCGCATTGTAGTTTATAGGTGGACAGATACCCGACCGATTCCTTTAGTCTAAAAAAAAGAGAGAATAAGGATAGGTAAATAATTAGGAATAATTGTTTACCTTAGGTTGGACCTTAGGGGAAATAGAATGAATTATTTTAGATGAATATTGGGATGCTGAATATTAATTAAATGCTAGAAATATTATTTAATTACTATAGGGATTAGGGATAACAAAAATTAAGGTAAACTGACCAAATATAATGGTTAATTTTAGGTGTCTTTATTTTTTCCCTCTTTGAGATGATGTTACGATGTATCATCATTTTAAAGAAGATTAAAACATATGACTTGGAAGAAAATGGTTAGGTTTAGGAAGATTCCCTAGTCATTCAAATGATTTACTAGGAAGAAAGATGATGAAAGTGAGGATGACGACATGAATGCCCCTCAAGAGGACACATGGGTTTAAGAGAGCATGGGTGTTCTCTATAAATGGATGATATGATGTAGGATAAGTGAGGAAGATGAAAAATGATGGATAGAAGGTGGGATGGGAAGAGAAAGAAATAATGGAAGAAGGATATGACAAGAAAGAAAGTATGCACCAAAGGATTCAAAGACAAATATGATTTTTCCCCTGTCAAGTTAGAAAGCCAAGATTGATTGATATGGATAAAATGTTGTTGATGTGGGAATGATGTATCCTAAAAAATAATTATTATTGGGAAGGATATATCCCAAAGATGATTTATTTTGGATTAAATCTTGAAAAAAGGTTGGGAACAAGACTAAGGATATGATTTTGCACTATATTGCATAACTAAATTACATGGATTGGTATTTTTCGACAATTTTGAATTTCTAGGAGCATTGGGATTGTATGGGAGAAATCAATTGATTAAATGGATGGATATGATGGATGAAAATATGCTTAGACTAAAAATATTATATTAGCCTAAAATTAACTTAATGGATAATGAAATGATTAGATGGAAGGAAAGATGTAAATGAGGGTGGATGGATGCAAGTGTTAGGCGACAATACATAAAATGTAGAAACATGATGGGCAGAAGATGGAAGATAGAAGGGAACATGCACACATAAAATCCAAAATTAAGTGGGGGTGAGGGAAACAAATAGGATAGGTAGATGAGAGATAGTGATGTAGGATAAATGGATGTGGGATTTGGAGCAATGAATCATAACTATCATGTAGTGAGAACTTAATTTGATTTAGCATGTGATACTATGCACCAAGGTATGAGGAACCAAGGTGACTTTGTATCACAAGCATATGATTGACTTAAAAAACAAGAAGGTTAATCCAACATCTCACAAAGTAACAAAATTTGGTGGGCACAATGGTGGAAAACCACAAATAGAAGGAATGTCCTAGAGTAACACAAGGTTACAAATGACCTCAATAGGTATGATGTAGGAAAGTCATGAAAATGCAACACATGAAAGCCAATACGTTCCCCTAGCTTTATTGTTTAAATTATGTCTTGATATGATGGATCATGGTGACCCTGAGTAGGTAAAACAAGAAGCTCAAAAGAATGATAAAAAATATAAAATACCAATGAAATAATAAAATATTTGAAGTACCTTTTTTCATAAGGATGATGGATGGGGGGATGCAACTTGATGTAAGGAATGATATTTCGTGCAAAGGCAAACAATGGGTGGGTAGTAATAGGTCATAGGATTCTTATGAAAAGAGATGATCAAGATACTCAATGCCCAAATGGGCTAAGGAATTTAAAAAAAAAATCAACTTATAAGGGACTCTTAATAACATGAAGACAACATACACAAGGATGAACTTAGATAACAACACTACTTACAATGTATACAATATGTACAAGGGATGTGAGATATATTGTATTTTGGTTTATCGGATGAGGATTGTGATTATGTGTAAGGATTAGCAAGATATTCCAATAAATCCATGCGTGAAGCTCAATGATGGAATATTCTATAAATCATAAAAGGAATATGATAAGAAGGATGGTAGGGGATAAAAAGAATTAGGAGAGTAGAATTAGCTCAAAACATGGTGGCAAAGAAATGATGGGATAGATGGTATTCAATTACTTGGGGGTAGTTTAGAGCTAGATACCAATGATAAGGGACAAGTAGGTGGGAGAATGAGGGGGTATGAGGGAGTAATTGATAAAGGATAAATGAATAAGGATGGTGAAATGAAAGGGTCATGGGATGGAGGGAGGAGGAGGATTGGGAGATGGGAGGAATATGGGAAGAAATGATGAAGATTTTGGATAGAGGATGGAGGGAATTATGGTTTAAATAGAGGGAAATTGTGGATGCAACCTCCAAGGACTATCACAAAGGAATAATATTCCCCATTCTAGATATATCATGTATGAAAAGGAATTAGGATTCTCATCATAGTACACATGATAGAATGATGGGAGGATAAGAGATATGAAGGTTAGATGAAAGGATTAGATGGTTGAAAGCATGATGGATAAGATATTATGGATGGATAAGATGAAAGGATTAGAGGGGAGGAAGGACAATATAATGGGAAGACAAGGGATATAGGTGGATGATAGCATGATGGGTGCATGAGGAATATGATGGTGTGTGAAAGTATTATATGGTTTGGAGGGGAGGAAGGATGGATGGAAGGATATACTAATAGAGGAACAAAAAGTGTGTAATGGGGGAATATATGTGAAGAGGTTTCCAGAGAATGAATGGATATTTTCTCCTATTTTTATCAAGATATTAAGGAGGATGGAGGGATTAGAATTGATAGGAGTGGGTATGATGGATGGGTGGGGTAAGTATGTGTTTTGAAGGATATGATGGATGTGTAGCTAGGAGAAAAGTTTTCCCCCATGTGTAGAAAGAAAATTTATGGGGAATTTACACATGATGCCTATTTTTCAAGTTTTCATCATGGTACTTGCTCAAGGAGCTTATTTTCTAACTTTTCACCATTGAATTTTTTTCTCTTTACTACATTTTTCTTTTTTCTTTTTTCTTTTTTGCTTTTAGATTTCTTAATCTTATTTTTTGGATTTTTAATTTTTTTGCATTTAGCATGGATGGAGGTAGATTAGGAAAAAGATATGGATAAGTGGATTTGGAGGATAGTAATTAGGTGACATAGAGATGGAGGAAGAACCTCATCAATATTGACCTTAGATTATTGAGTGGGTTGACATGACTTCAGAACTTTAGGGTGTAAATTTTGTGATGGTTCATTTGTTAGGAGTCCTTGGAGGAACTATAAAATGAGATATATGTGTATGTTCTATGCTTGGATGGGGGATTAGGAGTAGTGGGGGATTATTATTATGGATTGAAGGATTGATATTAGATAGAAAGAATGGGAAGAAACTAAGATGAGATGAAAAATGTGGTTGGGTGGTTTGGTAAGGGCATGCAGTGGTAGGATTATTATTATGGATTAGAATATGGATTGGGCAATGGGATTGATAATGGATTTGGATTAGGAGTGTAGGTGGTGGTGTTGTGTAAATATGGAGGTTAGGATATGACTAGAGGAGAAGATGGAGGTATGGATATTGTATGAGGAGGATATGTGGGTGAGATATAAGAGGGAGATATGGATGGAGGATAAAATGATGTTCCCTTGTCAAAGGTAGCACAAGTTTCACCAATGGAAATGCATGGAGGTGTGATTGGATAGCTTGTGCTATCTATTGCTCGATCAAAATGCATGGATGAGTGGTGGGCACTTGGGGAAAGCTTGTTGAAAATGATGGAATCAAGGGGATGAATTTCATAATTGTCTTGATCAATAATGCATTCATCATCATCCAAATAGGGTGGATTAATATCATACTCATCTTGATCAACAAGAATTTCATCATCATCAATATAATTAGGGTTGCCCTTGATTACTAGTTTTGGTCTTATTGGGAGAGGATAAGGATTCAAGATGTTGGATTGGATGGGCATGGATGAAAGAAATAGAAAGAAATGAATAAAAGATAAATGGAAGAGATTAGAAGAACATAGAAGAATGGATATTAAGATTTTTTTTGATATTAGAATATTTTAGATGTGGATTTAATAAAGCTTGAGTTGGGATAATTTTGAAAATATGAATATTTGTATTTTGATTTCAATTTTTTCTATTTAGATTTTGTATGTGGAATGTATTCTCTTTCACATATGTATAGTGCATTCATTAAAAGGGTCATGTATTTTCTTGGATGAGGTTGAATTTATATGTTCTTGAACACATAGTGAATTCACTTAAGTGACAACAGATTTCACTCAAATAAGGATAGGCATAATTTTTGAGAGTGACACTAGGTTGAACTCAAGGAAAATGGGTTCACCTATGGATATAGTAGATTTTATTAAGCTATTTCATATTTTCTTATTAACAAGTCTCATTTATTGATTAAGGATTTGACTTATTTTAGACTATAAGGATGACCATGTGTGAGAAAAAGTGTACTCACTATTCTACAAGGAAGACTCACCTAAAGGAAGAGGAATTTTCTAGATAGCATGTTGGATTTCCGAAGAATGGACAAATTGATTGGACAAGGGATAAAAAGTGTGTATTCACCTATTGATAGGGTGGATTTGCTAAAAAGAGAGAATTCATTCAAGGACAAAGACCATTCGCTTAATGATAGGCATATGCTTAGGATATGAATTTATACAAGGATGATAGGAATTTATACAAGGATGTATTTACCTATCAATAGGGAATATTCGCCTACCCAAGGACAGTGGATTTTCTTGTTTGGCAAGACCCGACATATGATAAAAGGATTGAATACAATAAATGAAAGAAAAATGGATGGCACAGATTAGATTTACTAAAGATATGCATAATTTGATCATAAGAAAACACACCAAACAATCATACAAGTTGTAAGATTAATCAATTAGGTTTGAAAATTAGTGTAGGACCATGAGGCAAGTTAATACTATTTTCCTATTCTTGGGTAGACAGAGATCACAACCCCAAAGGGTGAAGGACCCCTTACCAATGATGGTCAAATGGTATAAGGGGAGAGCATATGCTAGCAAAAGATCTCAAACATGAAAAATTTAATAAATTGACCCTCTATGCTACTTTAGTTCCTAGATTAGTGATAAAAATATAAAGTGACTTTGGTTGTGAACCTACAAAAGATGATGCTAGAAGTTTCAAATCCATCAGTCATCGACTATCATATGTTAAAAAAATGATGTTAACATGATCATCGAAAATTATTGTGAGTTGGGACACCCACCCCAAAGATATGGGTGAGGGGGATGGATGTGACCCCCTAGTAACAAAGGTTTGGGGTGTAGACCCTATTTCTTTTTATTAAGCTAGCATATCATTCCAATAAAATATTGAAAAATATGAGTTCAAATTGACTAAATAGAAAATGAGCTATACCTTATGGATTCATCAAGTAACATAATGAATTTTCTTAATTTTTCATGGATTCATTGAAATCCCAAATATATGTATTCACTAAAGTATAAGGCCCATTCACTTATTCTAAAGTGGATTCACTAAATATTGTTTCCTTCACCAATTCAAGAGCTAATTCACCTAAACCAAGGTGAGTTCATTGATTCAGGAGTAGATTCACCTACAGTAGGGTGAATTCACCAATTCAAAAGTGGGTTCACCTAAGTGTTTGTGTATTTGTGTATCTTGAAGCACATTCATTGAAGTAATTTGTTGGCATGTCTCAAGAGCGGATTCACCTAAATTTTGGTGTATTTTCTAAACCACAAGATTATTTTTCTCAAATAAAGGTGTATTTACCTCAAAAACACGCATGATGTGAAAACTAAAAAAACAAATTTGATCAGCATGACCCATGTCATGGGTCCCACTAGGCAAGTCAACAATGTGTGCATGAAATGCATTTGAAAATGACTCATTTTATCCATAAAACCAAACAAAAGCATAAAACAAAAAAAAAAAATCAAATTAGGAAAGAGAAGATCAAACCAACATAGAATTTATCAAAATCCAACTATTTCAATCTGCTCATTGTGTAGATTCATCCATAATTATCAATTCAATGCATGCTCACTCAAAATTTCAATAGCATAACAACACTCCAATGCCAAGGTGAGTTAGATGTGTAAAAATGGCTAAGTGTTGTGGTATATAATTTGAGGAGAGAATGGGTGAAGGGTGGATATTTGATCATGAGACTAATGGATGAGATTGAGAATGATCTCTCAAGCCATGAGATTGTTCCAAGTGGCACAATGTGAGGGCTTGAGAGGATGGGGAGTACCTTGAGGTACTTGGGAAGATATGCCATAAAGGCATTCCTTGTCCTCACACTCCAAGAGGACAAGTAGGGAGTTTAAAATTTCCTTTTATGAAAAAGAGGTATGGGAAAAGGAATTATTTTGGAGCCTTGTGGGAAAAAGACTCATGTGGGGGGGGGGGGTCTTTTCCAAAAAGGGCAAATTTAATGTTGAGGGGACAAAGTGAGTGAAGGGGAGATTCAACCCCACTTAGATTAAGTATGTACATGATTAGGGAGGTGGATTAGATGAAGATTAAGGGTTAATAAAAAGTGATGGAGGATGTGACATGTGGAGAGAGGAATTAAATAAATTAAATTATTTATTTAATTTTTAAAAGAAAGGGAATAAGGATGGGTAAATAATTAGGAATAATTATTTACCTAAGATTGGACCTTAGGGGAAATGGAGGGAATGACTTTAGATGAATATTGAAATGGTGAATATTAATTAAATAATAAAAATATTATTTAATTAATAGAGGGATCAAGAATAAGATGAATTGGGATAAATTGACCAAATCTAATGGTCAATTTTAGGTATATATAGTATGCATTTGTCATAATAATCTATTTTCATATTTAAATTCAAATTCAAATTATAGATGTCAAATCTTTATCACAATCAAATCAATATCCTCTTTCTAACATCAAAACACACATTTATTTTAATCATTTTATATGTTTTCAAATCCAAATCTAAATAAACCTTTAAACTCAACTCATTAATTTAAATTGATTAACCTAAATATCTCCTTAGAGACATTTTATTTCTCATTAACTATAATAAACCTTGAAAATTTCATTAGGGAGGATGGTACAACTCTTTTATCATCGTCATATGCATGCTTCTATTCATGTAAAACCATGTAGAATCTCCCTTGTTAAGATGTCTACTTTATTGTGGGTAGTCCCCTACACCCTCCATGATTTTGAATGTTGGGTGGAGCTATACTTCAACCTTTACTCTATCCAACGTTTATATGTATATATATCTAAACGGCATTTTATTAAAAATATTGAAGTATATCTACATGAGAATGTTCAAAATGAGTATGATCGAGGCTTTGATAATTGACTATTTAATTAGGTAAAGAACTAAATTGTTGTGTACCTTATCACCCCAATATAGGCCAAAAATATATGATAAAATAGGTTTTTTTTTTTTGGCATGTTTACTTTTTGGGTGTAAGCCCAATACACCATTTTGTAATTATGTAAAGAAAAAGATGTCTAGCGGAATGCCACTGACCAACCGAGGTTGTCTGCGGAGTTCTAGAAGAACCTTCGTGGGATAAAGTCTGGAACAGCAAAGGGTGCGTGGTGGGTCCTGGCAGAAGCGGGCCCGTTGGCTCTTTGCCCCTTTTTAACAGCATTTTTTTCTTGGCAGCTGAATCAGGTGTGCCCCACCTTGTCTTCACTTTGTCTCTGTCTCTTTTTTACCTTGCATCGAAGTAACCCGCATTTTAAACAGATCTCACAAAAACATAACAAAACCTGTAAACTTAGCTCTCAAACCAAAAACTCAAACTGGGTGTGCCCTAATGCTAAAACATGACGTGGGGGTTGAGGATCTGGTAGGCTTGGAGGAGGAAATCAAAACAAATTTTGTTACTATTATCAATAGTCCAGATCAGGTTGAAACAACAGGGAAAATGAAGTTGGAAAAACAGATCCAATGGCAACATCCAAAAGGGCACGATGGAAATGTGGAGGACCTGTTAATTTCAGGGGATGCAAATAAAGAGAATGTTGTAACTGACACTAACAGTATTTCAATCCAGTCTGAAGCAAATAGCTCAAAAACACCCAGGTCAGAAAGCGTTGAAATAACTGGAAAAAGACAAATGGGCTCACAGTGGCCTATGAATGGCATGTTAGCTCAGGGGAATTTTTTAATCCCTTTTAACTTTTCAGCGCACCTTCCGATGGAATCCTCAGCATTTGTTGGGGCAGCGAATAACATGTGGGGAACATGTGTGCTAGGCGGCCCACAAAATAACCTTTTAAGTATGGGGGAAAGGTGTGTCTTCGTAAACGCAAAACAGTACAAGGGGATTCTAAGGCGTAGGCAAACTCGAAAAGTGAAGTTGGCAAAGAGGGGCAAGCTTGCAGCAATACTACCAAGGATAGAACCTAAGAACACAACTGTTACAACAGAATTTCAGCAAGAGCAAACAGGGCAGTCTAAAGGAAAAGAAAATGTGAGTTCAATATCTCACATAGTCTCAAGAAAGCAGCAAATCGAGGGTGAAAGCATTCACGTAGGCAAGACAGTGGGGGAGGAAGTTAACTCGGATATGTACAGCCCCACCACAACGCCGCTTATGTGGTCATCTGAGTTATATGTCAATGAGCTAATGGACATGAAGAAGAGACTCCAATCCTTGGAAACAAGAGAGCTCTATGCAAGCACCAAAGTGAAAGAGGTCATAGAAACCAATAGGCAGTTAACAAGGGAGAACAATTTGCTTAAAGAACAGATAAACAAACTGCAAATCTCTATGGCAAAAGGTGAACAAGAATTATTATCGATAAGGCAAGTTTTAGTTCAAACGGATGCAGAAAGCACAAACAAGCCAAAAGAGGTAGCTGAAAACAATAACTCACAGTTAAAGGAAATGCAATCAGTAATGGACAGCATGAAATTAAAAGAGGAGCAGCTAAGGGATCAACTAGAGGAGGCCAAATCTTGGGCTCAGGTAGTAAATGGACCATCAGAATCACAAAGAGACATTATAGAACAACAAGTTAGGAGGCAGTTAAGAGAGGAAAAGGACAAAAATGATAGGACTATGAATGTAATTGTCAAAGGGCTAAAAGACTACGGTGAGTCAGAAACTACAAGAGAGTTAGCAAGGGATTTCTTTCGAGATGAACTTCATTGGTCAGGGATTATTCTGCAGGCAAAAAGGATTGGAAAATGGATGGAAGGTGGCAAGAATAGGCACATAAGAGTTACATTGGGGAAACTTGAGGACAAAAATGTGCTATTAAGGAACAAGAGGTTCCTTAAAGGTACACAAATCTACCTTGATGAGGACCTAACCATAACTCAGCAAGAAGAAAGACGAAAAGAGTGGGAAAAGGTAAAAACAGCAAGAAGTGAAGGTAAATGGGCTTGGTTGCAAAATGGTAAGGCCCAAGTCAGTAATAGAGTCACACACCAAAAATAGGAACTCGGGGCCCCCCAGGAATATTTAACTATGGTAAGTTGGAATTGCAGAGGTTATCCATGGAGAAGAGGACCTGGTTTAGGGCCCATAGCAGCTGGAAAAGACATTATTATCCTTACTGAAACTCATGAACATGAAGGGTGTAAAATTCCAGATTTTGAAGGATATAAAAAGATCTCAATTTCGAATGAGAGAACGGAAAATGGAAAAGGTCATGGTGGAGTTGCAGTCCTAATCAAAGAATCATGGGACAAAAATATAAAAGTAGAGAAAGAAGACCCAAACAAACAGTACATATGGTTAAAAATAACAGAAAATCAGACTACAATTAGATTGGCTGCTTGCTACTTCGCCCCAAAAGGCTCCAAATTTTATAAGAAAAGGAGTCTTGACCGTGAAGATCCCTTTGCCTCTCTCAAAAAAGACATTTCGGTGTTTAACACTATGGGGGAAGTTATATTAATAGGTGACTTTAATGCTAGGACAGCTAACACTCAAGCTCTTAACTTGAAAAGCAAAGATAAAGAAAAAGACGATCCGTTATGGCTGGAAGAAGAGAACCATCAACTTTGGGAACGAACCTCTCAAGATAATAATTGTAATGTCACGCACTTTGGGGCTGAATTGTTGGGTGTATGCAGTTTATTCAACTTGGTAATATGCAATGGTATGAGATCATGGCCAAGTTCGGGCAACATCACCTGTAAGACCTCAAATGGGCAAAGTGTGGTGGATTATGTCATTCTATCTCGTAACTATACAACAAGGATAAAGGAGCTAGGGATTGGTAAATGTCCAATAGAATTGAAATCAGATCACAATCCAATATATGTAAAACTTGACATCCACACAATCAAGCAGCAAGGGGAGCAAAATCTTATCAGCAAGAAGAAAACACCCCCACAGGGAAGGATTCTCATGACTCAGGAAAATCAGAAAATTTTCAAAGATGCCCTCAAAAATCTCTTTCAAGAATCTGGAAAAAATCAGATTACATAAGGCAGCACTCAATAAACAAGAACACATTGATTCCTCTAATACACAAAGCTTTGGATGAGTGTAAGAGGAGTAAACCCAAGAGAGGAAATGCAAATACTTTTCCAGCAAACCCATGGTTCGATGAAGAGTGCAAGTTAATAAAAAGGAAGCTCCGTGAGGAGGGAATGACAATAGAAAACAAGAAAGAGTATGAAAGGGTGATACGAAGTAAAAAAGAAAAATATGTAAGTACAAGAAGATTGGAGCTGATTACCCTTGGAAAGAACAATCCCAAGAAATTTTGGAAGGAGCTACAGCAGAAAAGAAAACAAATAGAAAATAATATTACAAGCTCGCAATGGCTAGACTATGCAAAACTTCTCTATGAGCGTGAGCAGGAGAAACATAGACCTCCAATAATCAACGCAGACATTGAATTGTTCACCGTTGAAGATGTTAGTCAAGGCATAAGAAGGTTGGCAGGTGGGAAAGCACAAGATATTGATGGGCTGCAAGCAGAGCATCTAAAGTGGGGTATCGAGGTCCTTGCACCCTGTATCAGGGGCATTTTCAACAGGGTTATTCAAGAAGGCTTTCCGGAAGGATGGACCACTAGTGTTGTTATTCCCTTGCACAAAAGTGGTGACATAAATAACCCATCAAACTACCGCACTATTATGATTAATCCTCTTCTTGGAAAACTTTTTGGAAGCATGATTGAGCGTAGGATTAGCAGTTGGGCTGAACAAGAGGGAAAAAGGGCTGAGGGACAAGCTGGTTTTAGGCCCAAACATTCCACTATTGACCATGGGGTTACCCTTAGATTCTTGATTGAGAAAATTTGGGATGTTCAAGGCGATGAAGCTTATTGCTGCTTTGTTGACTTTAAAAAAGCCTTTGACACGGTGCCGCGGGGTAAGTTATGGAAGAGAATGGAGGATTTGGGAGTTCCGCATGAGCTTAGGGCGGCTGTTCATAGGCTTTACGAGCAGGTCAGAGCTAAAATCAGAACCAATGATGGTATGTCAGAATCCTTTGGCAGCGATGTTGGTGTCAAGCAAGGCTGCCCGCTTTCCCCAACGTTATTTGGGCTTTACATTGATAAGTTGGAAGAATGGTTAGGCAAGGTTGGTGGGAATGGCATTCATTTGGCCAATTTTGTAATAAAATTGCTTTTATATGCTGATGATCTCATTTTAATTGCTAAAACTGCGCTTGATTTGAGAAAGCATTTGAAGGCTCTTGAAACGTTTTGTCAAGAGGTCGGGATGCAAGTGAACACTAGCAAAACCAAAATAATGATCTTCTCGCTGCGGAGGAAAAAACAGCAAATTGAATTTCTCTTTGAAAGTAGACCGTTGGAAATAGTGGAAGAGTACAAGTACCTTGGGCTTGATTTTCACAACAAACTTAGTTGGGAAACATGTAGAGCAAAAAGAATTCAGGGAGGTTGGAAAGCGCTATACTCTCTCCAAAATAGATGTAGAAATGCTGAATTATGGGATTGGAAAACTAAAAGAACGCTTTTTGGGCTTCTTGTCACTCCGGTGATTCTATATGGGTGTGAAATTTGGGGCAGCAATATGTCAGACCAGAAATGGAGACAAGTGGAAAGAATACAAAAACATCTAATTATAAGCAGCCTCAAGCTTAAGACTACAGTGCCCTATGAGATTTTATTGGCTGAGACCGGTACTTTTCCCTTGGAGGCCTCGGCGATGATTCGGTTATTAAGCTACCTAAAGAAGGTCCAGAATATGGAGAGTCATCGGTGGCCTAAGTTAATCATGAAAGAAGAGCTAACTAGAAGAAAGAACACTTGGATGAAACAAAATATCAAATGGATGAAAAAATGGGATGTTGAGATGCATGAATGCCCAAACACAAATGAAGAAATAAAAAAATATGTGAGATAAAAATTTAAATATGCTATATGGATGAAAAAAGCAGGACGCAAAAAGGATTACTATATCAAAGAATTCAATCCCACGAGGGATCACGAAGAAAAGGCCTATATAGGCGCGAATATCAAATGGAAAGCAAAAATGTTGATTGCCCAATTGCGTACTAGTTCGCACCATCTTAGGTGCGAAACGGGCAGGTGGGTGGTTCCTAAAGAGGAGTGGGAAAATAGAAAATGTCGTTTTTGTAACATGGGTATGGTGGAGACGGAATGGCATTTCACCATGGAGTGTTCAGCGTATAAAGACATCAGGGCTAGTTATGGGGTCACCGTGCAGGTCGATAATTTAAATACTCTGTTTGAAGAATCAAGGTTAGACAAAGTTGCAAACTTCATCATCAAAATTCACTGCAGGAGGGCTGATCTTGAACGGAGTTTACAATCTGCTTAGGGCCTTTTATGGGTGGCTCTTGTGCTGATCTTGGGTCCCTTAGGCTTCTTTGGCCTCGTGGACGTCATTAAAATTTTTCATTTCATTTCATAACAAAAAATCCATGATGTGGATGGATACTCAAAAGTAGGTGGAAATAGATTGACATATATACATTAAATTCAGAAAGAGCAAGAATAGATGACACTGGAGGAAACCTAAGCAAGCAAGACATAAATATCTAAGTTGACCCAGAACTAGATAGGGGTAGATGTAAGTGTGTCTGTCAATTAGATATGACATTTTCTAGAAAATCTTTTGTCCGTTACATAACGGTGTAATGATAGTACATCATCCTGCATGATCATTAGTGCGAATCCGACACGAGGGCGGGTCCCACCACCAGCTGTTTTTGCTTAGCTGGAATACGGTTCCTGATCTCACGTGAGAAAGCGAGCAACCGGCACGTGTTGGGTGGAACATGTGGGCCCCATTGTATGAATAAGGCGGCAGGGACATAGATATGGATGAACGTGGTGGGCCCAGTTTCGGTCAGATTAATTAAGTGGAGAGCAGCTGTTGCTGTCACCGGTGGGTCCCATATTATTTCAGTGCTGCGTGCTGCCAGCTGCATATCTGAAATTTTACACTCACGTGGGGCTATCCTGAAAGGTATGTTCGACCGCCGTTATGGCCGTGTATATAGCAAGATGAACTATCCTTGTAATGGAAGGTTGATGATTTGCCAAATTTAAAAGCTGATTTATTAGAGGCACTGGGAATTTAATGAACACATGGCATTTATAAAGATAGGTATTGTTAGGAAAAGTGAATTGACACAATTTTAAAATATTAATTTATTAGAGTGTTTTTTTTTTTTTTTTGATTTTATATTGTTCTTCATTTTTTTAGCTAATGGATCCTAAGCACGAGTTTTTAGGTTAATTTTATTTGGTTGAGAGTAAAAAATTGAAGGGTATCTATCAATTATGTCAAATTTGTCTGGGACATGATCATAATTTCATCTCTTATGATGTCAAGGCACTCAAGAAGATTTGATCTCTAATGGGCCCATTTAGAATCATTCAACTTTACTAATAGATCAAGGAACTATTGAGTAAAGTGTTACTTGGATTAGATTAGAGAAAAGTTTTTGTTGGAATTTCCACTTTTAAAATTTTGAAAAATATTTGAAAATAATTAGTTGATTATACTAATTAATTGTATAGAAGAATAAAATTATGAACATATATAATTAAGGGTAGTCATTATAGAATGATAATTGATGACAGTAGAATGATTAATTGGAAAAAATGAACAACCATCTAGATTGTTAGACAAAAAAGTAAAAGTGAATTTAAAATTAATATAAGATAATTCATTAAGAATCAAGATCTATTCTCAAACTTTTTTTTATGAGATTTTAGAACCATTAGACTAGAAACTTGTTTTTTCTTAAAAGAGGATTTCTTGTTTTGAAATTTTAGTATAACCTTGTTTTCTATTCAAAACATTTTATGAGAGGGATACAATCAATTTTAATTCCATCATAGGAAAATTAGGGGTTAATAATAGAGGATTCACCTTAAGGGAACATGAAGATCATCCAATAACTAGAGACTTAGTTCAAAAGGAGTCAAACCATGATCTTGAAGGAGAAACAACTTATGAAGTGGAACAAAAAGTAAACTACTTAGAAGCCACCTAATAAGGTGCAACTGACCCACAAGAGGGGCTAGTTGCCTAAAACCTAATATAATCTAAAGAAGAATTTACCATGCCAAAGGAACAAGGGATCCCCATGCTTGGACCTAAGATGTCCTCCTTTATTATCCAAGGGGGGACATGAACAACCTAGAAGGTGAGGTAACCTTCACTAGGGCACCCTAAAATCTGAATAGAAATATAAAGTAAGAGATCAAAATGAAGTTTTCATGGGAATATCAATTTACATGGAGGAAGGATGTTGAAGACATGAGACAAAGGGGGAGAGAATCAAGTAAAACCATTAGATGCTAAGGACTTTCTCTATACTAACACAAAGTGTCCTACTAACCATTGATGTGTTTATATAAATAAGCCTCCACCAAATGACCATACAAAAAGCATAATCTCCACTTGAATGTTTTATACTCATAATCTAATTATTGCTTCTATATGCTCACCCACTTTGAGATAAACCTACTTTAAAAAGGCTCCCAAAAGATCTATTTTAACATGAAGCCTATAAAAATGAGATGTAAACAGGTATGATTATTAGAAGAAGTTGAGAGTAACTTCCCAAAGAATGTCTAATTGCGGGTAGACTAGAAGGGCAATGAAACTATGGGAGGTTATATAAATGAAACCTAAACTAGAATCATAGAGAAAATATTAGAAGAAATGAAATATAGATACCAAGGAGATGTAGTTGTTGGTGTAGTGATGAAAAATGTATCCCTTTACATTTTCTCACTTGTTTGGGCCCTCCTAGTTAAAATGGACTTAATTTTTCCTTAATTTAGTGTTGTAAAATGTATTTAATTATATCTTCACATTAAGTTTTGGGACCTCTTAACTAATTGAGATTAATTATGCCTTAATTGGCCCTATAATTCATTTTCAAGCCTAATAAATTGCATTTTTTGAAAGGGAAACTTGACATTAATTAATTCCAATACATAACACCTTACATTGAGCAATGTGTGTTCTAGGAATAAGGACTTGGGACCCATTCACCCATGGGCGAATGGGTCCTCCATAGGCCTTGGAACCCATTTTAAAATATGATTTTGGTGGTATTTTTATGATCCTAAATTAAAATTTCAAAGGTTGGCTTGTAGTGTTTGAATTTCAAGAAATTAAGGATAAATGTCTATAAATACAAGACTATTTTATCAAATCAACTAGAAATTTTTGAAGCAAAATTTCATAAGAGCCAAAATTATTGTCAAGAGCATTCAAGAGTAGATTTATCAAGCATTTTTTGTAGAAATAAAGATCTCAAGCATCATTTCCAAATTATGTTCATTCATGCATGTTTTGGAGCTAACATTGTAATGTAGGTTTCAAGATCTCATTCAAGCATTCAAGTCAAAGATTCAAGTCAAGATTCAAGCATCAAGATCCACATCCATTGAAGTCATTTCATGCATGATCCACATCAAGATTTCAGTCCTTCAAAGGTTTAATCAAGGGTTTGGTGAGTTGCAACATTGCATTTGTTCATTCATCATTCCTTCATGTTTCATTGTCTCATTTCAATATTTAATTACCAAAATGGGGTTTGACCAAGACAAACCCCCATTCACCAAAAATAAACATTTTCCCCTTCTCTTTGTGTGTTGCAGATTTGTAGGTTGAAGAAAAGTTGAAAATCTCAAAGTTGCAAAGTTGTATTTGTTGTCACCTTTGTTGTCATCTCACAAAAAATTAGATCTCGGATTTATTTATTACTGCTCAACTATGAAACCCAAAGAATCTACAAGTGAAGACATAGGAGAAATGGACCCATAAACCAATTTTAGAAAGCTCAGCAAAGACCCATTCACCAAGAAGTGAATGAGTCCTCAAATAACTTCCAAAAACATCATTTTGTAATAGGTGCACAACGTTATCCATTTATCCAATCTGCATGAAATAAATTATTTCTATTAGTATTATGCTTCATCTGCAAAATCCAATTTTTACATATCATTAATGAGTGCATTTGGTATTTTTAATTTCTTTCCCAAAACCTATATTCAATGATTTCTATCAAAAAGTTGTCTCAAGACACTTTGCAACTATTTTTGAGATAAGTTTTAAGTGTCCCCCACTCATCCAATTTACATGAAATAAATTGTGTCTATTAGCTCTATGTTTAATCTACTCAGATTTGGTCTTACATTTCAGTTTTTAGTTAATTTTCTATTTTATTTTCATCTACCAAAAGTTTTGTTCAGTCCATACACACTTAAAGGAAATTGCAAGATTCCTTAAAGAATTCACTCACCTAAAGTTTGAAAGTGGATTTTAATTTGAGGGATCTCATTTCTTGAATGAAATAGAAGGTAGGTTCATTACACCCCATTTTTCCCTTTCTATTTATAGTAATTTTGGTGAAATATTTTGAATTTAGTATAAAACCCTATGTGTTTGAACCCCACCCTATTTTCCTATGTCTTTGTAGACACTTGAATTTGAATGCCCCCATATGGTCAAATTCACCCTTGCATTCCTCTATTCGACATTCCTAAGCCACATTAAGTAAATAATTTATTATTTAATTAATATTTCACATTAGCCTAATGTCTCCTAAGGTATTTGATTAATCAATTAAATACCTTACCCTATTCATCTCTAAATTAAATAAATAGACCAATTTATTTAATTTAAAGTCATTAACCCAAATGAATTAAATCAATTTTTAATTCATCTTTTTCTCTCTCCTCATGTCAACATCCTCCATAATCCTCTTTAATCTAGATTAATCTAATTAATTTGTGATTAGGATGTGCACATCCCTAATCATCATTAGGGTCACATCCTCCATAATCTCCCACTTGCCTCTAATCCTTCATTATCCTACCTAATCCCACATTTGCACAATCTTAATCATGGATTATTCCCTAACCTCACCTAATGCCATCTATGGCATGTACCCTTAGTCAACCTTCATAGATATTTTCTCCTTTTGGAGAAGTTACACCCCTTCCCATGTGAATTTAAAATTCACATTTATTCACTCCACACATTTAAATAAGAAATTTTTAATTCCTTCTCCGATCCCCATGAGGATTTATGAGGAATTTTTAATTCCTCACATGTCCTCTCAAAGTACATGTGGACAAAGACCTCCTTTATGAGGAGATCTTGTCCATTCCCAAGGTACATCATGGTACCTCCACCTCACTTCCACTTCATCTCCTCTTGTCCACCTCATCTGACACATGTTAGCATGAGATGGATTGTGAGTTATCAACTCACCCTAGCCCTTGATCTCCTCCACCTTGGATGCATCTTAGCCATCCATTAGTTTAGAGGCACTTCCCCTAGAAGTAGTGGAATTTCCCTCATTTGACCACCACTCAATCCATCAAGCATTCAAACATTCAATCCAACTTTAGCACTCTCATACTATCCACCATTAGAGCCACCATCTTGCATCTATCTAACTACCCATATCCATCATTGCAATCTCCACCCCATTAGCTTCATTTTGAGCACATTTGCATGCCATTTTTCCAACAAAGGAGCACATAATCAAGCATCAGAAAAGGGCCAACCAACTCATCAATTTAAGCAAGGTAAAAGGTATCATTTATTTATATTTTTTTTGAATTTAACTTAGGCTTATCATTGAGTGTTTGCTAGTATTTTCCCTTTTGTATTTCATTTTTTTTTGCATTTTTAGAGTAGGAATTTCACTTGCACACATTTTTGGCATGCTCGGTGAGACCCATGTCACATGTCTCTTTCATGTTTGTTTTTTGTTTAAAATTTTTAGGTTTGGGTTTCACACACATAGATGAATCCACTCCCAATGGGAAAATCCACTTGACAGAGAGGAAGACCTACAATAGACATAAGAAAATTCACTCCTGCCCTTCCAGAGAAAGGGGCGAACCTACATCCATTGACCTTATACAACTATTTCAAAGGCGAATATGCTCAAAGACACTTAAACAAGAAGATTCGTTGAAGGAAATGGCAATCCCCTTGTGAATGCAGAGGTGAATACGCTCCCACCCATCCACTCGATAGGTGATTACGACCCTGCCTATTCTCGAAATAAAGGCAATCCTAAATTTAGAAAGGGTGAATTCAGTTCATACAGAGGAAAACTTGAGGTAATATAGAATGTTGAATTTTTCAATTTTTGCTCTCATTTGATTTTAGATTTGGGGACTAATATGCTCACTTGTTTTTCTATGATTGTGGGATTTCATTAACAATTTGTGCAACTTGTCCCATGTTTGATGAAGACCGACAATGAAATTACTAACACATTTGTTGTAGGACGATCGGTCGAAGACCCCTAGATTAGCTTTGTTTGTTGTCATTTTTATACTAATATATGCACAAGTAGACTTAATTAAAGGGTCAATTAATTTGTTTGTCATGTTTGGGATCAGGTTGTTAACATATGCAAGCTCCCCTTGCATCGTACGGTGATCTTGGGTGACCATAAATTGCTACTCATTCTAGTCTAGTCGAGTCTACCTAGGGAGTACTAGTACATGTACGCTCTCCCCTTGTGCTATGTGCAAGCTTGGGGACTAGTAGAAACATCTAGTATTTCCTTCCCTTAGTGAGACTTGCCTAGGATTTCATTACCCAAGGGAAAATCTCAACCATGTGTTACTAGCGAGGTATATAGAAGGGGTGAGCCAAACTTGTACCCCAGTCCATTCATGTCATCTATAGAGAAGCATCAAATCTAGGGTGATACCTAGATAAGACGTACAATATTAGTCTAATTTTCTAGTACCTTGTTGGGGCTCCCGATCCACACTTGTGACAAACTGGTGTTCATAGTTTTTTCTCACGCACCCTCTTGGTGTATTGAGGATGCACGAGATAGCCTATTCAACCTAGATAGAGATCTATGTTTAGCTATGGCTTGGTGTAGTGCAGGGGATGCAAATCATACCCAAAAGTTACTCACCATGTACTCCCTTAGGTTTAGATAGAAATCCTCAAGGTGAACTATGATAGTTCCCAAGTGAGAGAGTGAAGGTGAGCCCATGGCATCTGTTGATGACCCTGTGCCACTGTATCTCTAGCTATCCACCTTCATGAGAAAGGGTGATCCAGAGATCCACCTTAGTATCATGGAGTATTAACCTTGGGGTGTCCCCTCAAGGTGGTGGGCCTACATTGAGTTAGAAAACCCTTATCACTAATTTTAGGCTTATGTTGTCTGGAGTGTCTTCTTGTGATATACTAGTATTTGTCATCAGTCTGAGTCAGTTCAACCCATTGCTTCTTGTTTGTCATGTTTTCAATCCTTTTCCATAGTCTACCCTTGCCCTTAGTGGCGAGTTTTCTTCTCATAGGGGTGAACTTGCATTGTAGACAGGTGATCCTGCCCTGGAAGGGATGATTCCATGTGTAGTCTAGTCTAGTCATCCTTTAGGTGAACTCGCTCTTGTTAGGGGCGAATTTCCTTCTAGGTCTCCTAGATAGGTGACCTTGAGTCCACTTTTTCCCTAGAATAGGTTATTCTATCATTCTCCTAGGCAAGTCCATGTCTTGTCTATACCATCCTCGTCCATGTGTTCCCTGAATAGGTGATCTTGAAATCTTCCTAGGTGATTTTGTGTCTGAGTCTACTAGTCATTTGTCTATACATCCCCTAGCATAGGTGAACTTGTTGTCCATAGGGGAATCCTATTTTTGGTCCATATTATCTCTGTCTGTACATCCCATCATATAGGTAGTCCTATTAAACCAATAGACCATTTCATTTTTGGTTTGTACACACCCAACCTGTATAGTCGAGGAAATAGGTGATCCCATCATAGGTGTTTGTGTGTCCTGTCCTTACACCTAAAGAAAGAGGTGATCCTAATAACTAGATAGGTGAACCTATTGACCACAAGGGCGATCTCGTGTCTGTTTGACTGTACATATCAAGATTTAGGCGACCTTATTGCTCAGTTTGGTGATCCCATGAAATCCATCCGTACATCAAAAGATATAGGCGATCCTCCATTACATAGGAAATTTTTTTCACCTTTAGATAGGCGATCTCATAACTTGGAGGGGTGAACTTGCAATACATAGAGGCATATGTGTGTCCCATACAAAAAACCCGAGAGTTAATCCTTTGGACCACTAAAAGCCTGTTATTTTTGGAGTCCATTTCTTTGATCAATTTTTTTTTATCATCATCCATATAAGCTCATGATCGTCATTTTAGTATGTCTTCATTTTCCAAAAGTTATTGAATCCTTAATCAAATCACATAGGTTCATCTTAGGAAATCCCTAGATTGCATATCCATCATCAAATTATCAATCTGAATCTCCTAGAATTTTTTTTAGGGGCTTTTTATCCAATTGGGTTAGGTAACTAACCCTGATCATCATCGTTCACACTCACTTAGGATTGTCATCCATCCTGAGTCATTAATTCTTCAGGGCCTTATCAATCTCCTCTCATCTTGAGGTAGATTTTGTACTGTAATCATCTTTTTATAATCCAATCCAATCATTAGTATCATACGTCATCTAGTTAAGCCCTTGAAATTGGTTTAGAGTTAGTCCTCTCAATCTAATCCGATCAATCATTTGATCCTATTAATCCAATCCAATCAATCATCCAATCCTATCAATCATTCAATCTAATCAATCAAACCAATTAAATCCAATCTAATAAATTATCCAAATCATCCCCTCAGTCATCCAATCAATTGATCTATCATCTTAGAAATCCTTTTAGTCATCACCTAAGTCATCATTTAAGTGCATCTTAGGGCATAGTGTCATCTTAGTCATTTGGTTGTTTTGCATTTTCATGCCCCTTACCCAATTGCAAGCAAAGAAACTCATGGAACAACAACATTCCTAAGGTGCTCAGCTTCAGGATCAACCCACCAACGACGGCTCATCGCAATCCAACATTGATAGCCATACTCAATCTCCCCCAGAGGAAAGCATGGTTAACCAACCCGAGCTCACAATTGACAAATATCTTAGCAATCCTACTAATGTGCAAATGATAGATCATCTTCTTAATGAGCACGATGATAGAATCCTCGCCATGTTACTCATGAAGAGTATTAAGCCATCATCAGGGTTTGATTTATAAAAATATGTCAATATTACACCCCTTTCTCTACCACAAGATATGAATCCCAGTTCATTAGTTCCACAAGTTCCCCAAGTCATGCCACAAGATACATGGTACCAACGAGGGTTTGGCAATGATGTGTGTTATCAACTTCCACCTACCTATATCTTGATCTCAATAATGGGTGGTGCACCCATTCCTAACAATCCTCTTGGTCTTGGTAATTTGCATGGTCCTCCCAATCCACAAGGCATGAACATCCCTTAATTTCCAATGCCTATACCATCTACACCATCTCTCCCACTTAATCAATTGGGTTAGATTTTAGGGAATATAGGGG
>VDFB02216988.1:0-27406 GCA_007258455.2 Sequoia sempervirens
ATAGAGTATAAAAAAAATCAACCTTGGTTGAAGGTTTTGAACCTATAAACATTGGAACAACAAAGGCACCTAAGGTAACATATTATGCAACTTCTCAGGAAAATATCAACTTCTCAGCATTCATCAATGAATGTAAGATCAACTTTTCCTGGACATATGAAGAAATTCCTAGGTTGGATCTAGCTTTAGTGGTACACCATATAATGCAATTCCCTATATCAAAACTACTTAAAAAAAAGTGTTGCAAGATGCACCCACATATAGAACTGTTAGTCAAGGTGGAGCTTTAGAAACTGTTGGATGTTGGATTCATTAGACCTATAGACTATCTTGAGTGGATATCCCAACCTTGTACCAATGTTGAAACCCATTAGGGGCATATGGATCTATACAAACTTCAAAGATATTAACAAAGAATGCCCTAAGGAAGGCTTCCCCCTTCCTAGAATCAACAAGATAGCATATCTAATTGTTGGTAATGAAATGCTTTCACTAATGAATAGATTTTTTGGGTACAACTAGATAAAGATAGCCCTTGAAGATCAACACAAAAAATAATTTACCTATGCCTAGGGAACTTTTTTCTAGAATGTCATGCCATTTGGCTTGAAGAACGCAAGATCCACATATCAAAGAGCAATGACATCCATATTCCATGACATGTTGCACATCACCATGGATGACTATGTACACGATCTATTGGCTAAATCAATCACAAGACATGAACACCTGACTAACTTAGCTAGGATATTTGACAGACTAGAGGAATATAACTTGCATCTAAATTTGAAGAAATGTGTGTTCAAATTTTAACATTTGGGAAACTATTGGGCTACATTGTATCTAGAAGAGATATTGAGGTAGATCCTGCTAAGGTTAAGGCTATCCTAGAAATTCTTCCCTTGAGAATATTGAAACAATTATGCTGTCTACAAGGAAAGATCCAATCTATCAAAAGGTTCACTGAACGATTAGCATATAAATTTCGTTCATTCACACACTTGCTCCACAAAGATGTAACATTCAAATGGTACAAAATGTGTGATCAATATTTTCAATAGGTAAAGGATTATTTTCTCACTCCCCCAGTATTTATGCCTCCAACTCAAGATAAAGCAATGATTTATATGTATCCACAATAACAACTTTTGGGAGCTTTATTCACACAACTTGAATAGAATAAAGAATGAGTAGTTTACTACATTAGCCATACCCTAGTTGGCTATGAGTTGAATTATACACCCATTGAAGGAGCATGGCTATTGATTGTCTTCACAACATAAAATCTTAGGAATTACATGTTAAATAGAAAAATAAAATTGGTATCTAAGATAGACCCCTTAAAATACCTATTGGAAAAAGTAGCTCTTATAGAAAGAATCACTAAGTGGGTCATGATAATTAGCGAATTTGACATAGAATATGCCAACAAGAAAGGCATCAAGGGACAGGTGATAGCAGATTAGTTAATAGAAGTTCCTATTGAAGATCATCAACCACTCATAGCAGAGTTTCCAAATGAGATCATTCTACTAATAACTCAATCAACCTATTGGACTATGTACTTCGACGGGTCCCATACTCAACATGGCTCAAGGGCTAGTATCCTATTTCTCACACCACAAGGAGATAATATACCTAAAGCATACATGATTTCCTTCCCTTGTACAAACACTATAGCCAAGTATGAAGCCCTAATCACTGGCCTAAAAATGGTCATAGAATGGAAAGTTAAGGAACTACAAGTTTATGGTGACTCTCAGTTGGTCATAAGGTAGGTCAACAACAAATACCAGACTAAAGATGAAAAGCTCATGCCATATAAGAGAATGGTGGATAGTTTCAAGAAATAATTTTTGGTCATCATATTTGAACATATCCCAAGAGTTACTGATGCTATGACAACTATTAATTCACTCCTTGACATATCTGAGAACATTCCTATATACAAATTCCTCATGGAGTAGTTGCTGATACCAACATTTGATATCCCATAGTTTGAACTTGTGTGTGATGTTGTTGGTCCTAACTTTCCTTGGTATGAAGACATATTTTCCTATATCTAGCATGGAATCATACCACCCCACCTAACAACTAATCAAAATAAAATCTTTGTCCACATGACTTCTTGATTTACCATCCTTGGAGATACCTTATATCACCAAATTTTTGATGGTATGTTACTCCGATGTCTCAACATGGAAGAAGCACAAACTACCTAACAAGAGGTACACGAAGGTGTTTGTTAATCCTATGCTAGCGGGCCTAACCTAGTCTAGAAGTTTCTATGAATAGGGTACTAATGGCCATCAATGGAGCAAGAAGCAATTCATTTTTCTAATAAGTGTCATCAATGCCAACAACATGGAGATCTCATGCATGCACCTACACAAGAGTTGCATCCTATCACCACTCCATGGTCTTCTCTCAGTGGAGACTAGACTTAATAGGAAATATATCATTGAACTCATCCAACAAACACAAATTCATCATCATCACTATGAATTAGTTTACAAAGTGGATAGAGGCTATTCTTTTAACTTATATCATAGGGAAAAAAATAGCTAAGCTCATTCTTAACTATTTAATTTGTTAATATGTTATCCCACAGACTATCATAATAGATAATGGAACTCCATTTAAGAACCAAGATGTCCATGATCTCTTCTCAAGATTCTCAATCCAACACCACTTTTCAACACCATATTATCCTCAAGGAACCAACCAAGCCAAAGCATCCAATAAAAACATCCTAAAAATACTAAAGAAAATTGTTAATGATGTTGGATGTGACTAGAACCTACAACTAAACCAAGCCTTATGGGCTTATAGAACCAGTATTCAAACACCTACATGTGTGACTCCATTTTCCTTGATTTTTAGATCTAAGGCAATACAACCTATAGAGGTTGAAATCCCAACCCTTAAAGTATCATTGAAGGATTTTGTTAGCAACAAAGAGTATCTAGTATCCAGAATCAATGAGCTTGAATTCCTAGATGAAAGATGCTTGAGTGCATTGAACCATCTATAGGCCTATCAAAAATAGATCAAGAAATGATAAAATAAGAAAATAAAAAACAAGAAATTTCAGTTTGGTGACTTGGTCTTGAAGGAAAATAAAAAAATCTAGCTAAATCAAGATGGAAAAGGTAAGTTTGAACCAAACTGGCTAGGTCCTTATATCATTATAGTAAGCTATGACTTTGAAGCATATCATTTGGATATGTAAGAAGGAGAACCTCTAGCTGAAACTCTTAATAGAAATCATCAAGTAAGAATTTCTACACCTAAGTATATAAAAATATACCAAGATAAAAAGAAAAAAAAAGAAAAAAATTCAAAAATAAGAAAAAAGTAAAGATAAATTAAACATCCTTTAAGTGAAAACCACCTTCTGGCACTTCTAGGATTAGTACCATAGTGAAAACCTTGGAGAAAAGCATTACACTTGAATAAGACCTACATCCTCATCTATCAACACTATCTATCTACTATTGCATCCACTCCACCCATCCCATAATAAAATGTGCACCCAACCATGGCTCGATAACTGATCAAGTTGTTGAACCTAGCTGCACCATCTCTATCCACCATCCATTTTATCCACCTATCCTTAATAAAATGCAATCCTATTTTGAACTAGGGTCAACCTATTGTACTTGGTAGTGTATTGTATCCTTGTTCATCCCATCACTTGTGGAAAACTATAAAAACAAAATAAAAAAATCTATAAACAAAAATAAATAAAAAATTCCAAAAAATAATGAAAGTCTAAAACAAGGACATAAAACACAAAATCCCAGAAACATTGTAGGCTATGTCTGGATGAGCCACATCGAGTCAAAACAATCAAACTACATTGTCTTTGAGATTGCATGTAGGAAAGGCCATCATCAATGAGCCCCCGAGGCACTAGGTTAGTCTCTTTAAGTGTCCCTCTTGGTCTTTAAACTTGTTTAAAAATACAAAAAAATTCAAATAGCTTATCGAAATCAAAAAGAATTTGTAAAGAGTTAGAAAACTCCATAAATAGTGTCACTCAAATACAATAAAACTATGTTTTCTTTGAACTTTCATGTAGGAAATTCCATCATTGATAAACTAAGATACTGATTTAGTCCCTTTAGAATTGTCCCTCTTGGTCTTCAAACTTGGTCAACAATCCAAAAACATTAAAAATTGTATCAAAATCCAAAACTAATTCTAAAAGTCAAAAAACTCCAAAAATAGTGTCACTTAAATACAATCAAAATTTGATGTCTCTGAGCTTGCACGTAGGCAAGGCCATCAATGATGAGCCCTTGAGGCACTAGGTTAGTCAGCAGTCCCCTATTTGTCTCTAAATCTCTTGAAAACATCAAAAAGAACTTCAAATAACTTCAAAATCACAAAACAATTCAAAAAATCTCAAAAATCCTATCTCCATTATCACCTATCCATGATAAAATCTCCATCCATAATAAACAATTATTGTCTTCAACCTTTGACAATGCAATTAGCAAACAAAGTAAAGATCGAAATCCAAAACTTCCAAGAAAAGAAACAAAATACTGGATCATTAGACAAACAATACTTAAGTATTAACTACCCGACCTTTTGAACATCATTATCAACAATCCTAATGTGAGTCTTAATGGATAAAACGTTCCTAAAATAGACATCATCAATGGGTTACATCATGAAACACCAAAAAATTTATGGAAAGTGATACAACAACATTGTTTATCTTTTTATGATCTTATCTTTTTAGTTTATCTTATTTTCATTCCCAAAGATCTCTAGGGATGTCCATAAGGATTTAGAAGAGGAGCCGACATTGATCATTGATTTTTATCGATTGTTTATTAAATTTTTGTAAAACTACCTATGAATACTGCTTTGATACGTATGGAATTTTTTTTTTGGGATAATTTGGGTAGTGGTTGCATATTAGGTACTCCACACCTTTATGTGGAACTACTCTAAAATGTTTTAAAACTTCTTACCCATGTACTTTAACAAATTTTCCTTATGTCTATTATGAGCGAAAATATTCCTTGTTTGCAGAGTCAAAGTGCACACAATAGATGCAAAGCCACCTTGGTCATTAATACCTTGGTGCATCATGTCTATTTTCTACATCAATAAGGATTTCTAAAAAGCTACTTAGTCCTCCAAAAAAGGAAAAGAAAACTCATCAATGCATAAAATCACATATCATCAACAAATAACATCAATCATATCACCAAAACATTTCATCATAATCATAATCCATAAGATATTCAAAAAATTAGATCAATCATCTAACACTTCTATCTATCTATCTCTAATCACACTAAGATATCTTCTAACTAACATCTACATATCCTGCATCACAAATTCATTAGTACCACATGCATCCTTCATCCACAAAATCATTAGTACATATCTTGTCCATTATATAATAAAACATCATATTTCATAACATAATCCATCACAAACATGCATAAATCATCCATCCATCCATGTCATATAAATACATCATAAAATTATAAAATAATGAGCATACAATCATAATTCATATATCATATACATATAATCATCCATAAACATCCATAAAAATCTCATAACACATCTATGCCACAAAAAAATGGTATATCGTATATCATAAAAAATGGGAATGCCATGTACATCATCAAATATCATGTGTGATATCAAAATATACAAAATATATACGAGGCCCCTCATGGGCCAATGAATGTATATAAAAAAAGATATGTCTCCAATAGAGTCTATGATAAAATAACATAAACATAAAGATCATGAAAAATTAATATCAACCCTATTGGTTGTCCTAAGGTGGGGATCTATGCTGGTGGTGGGTGTGAACAAGAGACGACTAAGGCTATTTGATGGAATGTCCTCTTGGCTCTGAACTTGTGGCATTTCTTAGATCTCCAAAAAAAGGATGTCTCCATTCTCTTAGTATAAAATCCTCATATAGAGTCTAATATTATGTCCTCTCCATGATGAGGGCATGCCTCTCTATCTTATGTCATTGCCTCTCTAAATATCTCTCCTATCTTAGAGAATCCTACTTTGCTTGAACCTAGTCTCACTTAGTAGTAACAATAGCCAGCTATATCTCTAGATCCTATCACCGAGCTACCTCTACATCTATCTACCACTCTAGCATCCTTGCCAGCTATGAGTTGTGCGATCTATGCAACCATGTCCCCTTATGGGGGAGGTCCCTATAGTGCCTAATGTTGCTGCTGATCCTGTGGTGCCTGTTGATCATCCTACTACTATCACCATCATGTTGCTCACCCCAAGCTCTATTTAACTACTCACGTGTAATCCTAAGCCTTTGTCTATCCCCCATCCTCCCTACAACTCCTTCTATCCTCCTAACCTATCCAATGACTGGGCTATCACTAGCAGGAGCTATTAACCTCAAGGGACAATGGCGGGCCCACCACTATGTGTAGTCTATATTAGTACCTGCATCTAAAGGACCAACTACCCATCCCCATCTGATAGGTTGCAATGCTCTAAAATTTTCCATGGCTACCCCTAAATCACCTCTGCCCCCCCCACACATTGACCTCTCATGCCATGTGTCCAAAGTGAGCATGATATGCATCTAAGGGGTGAGTTTGTCTCTTGCTAAACTATCTCATGACCCTATCTAGTAGATACCTATCTAGAATAATCTTCACTCAACCTATCAACCACCAAGTCTACCTATAGAATTTTAGCTAATCATGATCATCATCCCAAGCCTCACAAGACATGAAAGGTCTCCAAATGAACTCAGTAAAATCATCATAAACTACCCGCCAATGTGATAGTCTGCCAAGTAGGATGTAGTGCAAATAGTCAAAATAACGATATACAAAGGGATTACCCTCATCCCATGAAGTCAAACCCTTTGGACGTGTCCTGATAATATGCTCTCATGACCAAACTTGAAGAAGAGTCATCCTCATAGAAATCAAACTACCACCTCGATACACAACCTCATGCATGTCTCTATATAGGTGGGACAACACACACAGGCCCCAAGCATACACTATCCCATGCTCCATCATCTACTTGATGCAAATACTCCAACCAATAGGAAATCCTCTCTCTATGATCAAGCATCAAAGGCCCAATGATCAAACTTGCTAAAACCATGGCCATAGGATCAACATCATCAATAAATAGATTTAAATCAATCTTTGAGTCCACCACTTGCAATTTTCATACACCTAGAATCCTCTGCATGTCCTGGGTACCCATGTGGACATCGTATGTGACCAAATTTCCATGAATCGAGATCCATAGGATCCTCCATACATCCTCTAGAGTGATTGTACACTCTCTTGTGGGTAGACGAAATGAAGAGGTCTCCGACCTCCATCTCTCGACCAGTGTAGTTATCATGGCATGATGTGCTATGATCTTAGACATGCAATAGATGTATCAAAGTCCAACCACATCAAGAAAGTCCCTCTCCAACTCGTAAAATCCAACAATAAAATCTATCAAATTTAATGGCTGACGCTCTTTAAATAAGTGGTTTGAGAACCACCTACAAACATTCAACCCACAACATCAAAAGAGTGCTTGAAAATCAAATCAAGAACTTAAATTACAAAAAAGTAGCTAAATTATTCATTTTTAACAATAGTGATCCTTTATAGACAATAGTGGCCCTATTTTAGGATGATAGCAATTGATTTCAATGATAGTGAACTTGTTATCCTATAATAGTGACTAGTTTTTACAGTAGTGGTAAACTTTGTGAGTTTTTCAATGTGCAGTTGTTTACCACAACTACGGTTAAACAACAATGAATGGGTTTAACTCTGTAAAAGTACAAAGGTGTGTCACACTTTATAAAGGAAACAACCAACACTGTCCAAATTTTAAACTTGAATTACTAAAAAGCTGATATATATGTTTTGAATTTTGAAATGATGTAAACAAATAAAATATTTTATGTTTGTATTTTTAAAAATATTAAAAAAATGTTTTAATATATATTTTTAAAAACTAACACTATAATTTAGTTGTTGATAAAATGCTGGAAAATGAAGTTACATGAGTCACAAATCTTTATATAGTAATTTTTTTTCCTTCAATTTTTTTGTGTGTATTTATTTAAATTGAAGCTTTAGGGTATGCACATATTTTTGTTCCAATCTTTATAATTATATAGTTTTAAATAAATACTAAATGTGCACGTATCAAAACTTAGTTGTTTCCAATCGATGTCAACTTTCATATTAATTATTTATCTAAAATAGAAAAAAATTATACCATCTTGATATAGATTGTTATATCTAGAGCATCATATTTTTTTCAATTTTTTGTTTTTTCCTTGACATGGTAATCAACCTAATGTTTTGTGCTAATAACCTACATTTAGTAAAAATAAAAAGGAAAATATAAATAATAATTAAACTATCAAAATATATACATTTTTGAAAATTAAACTTATGGATCTATAAAAGGGTATTTTTATATTTTAGAAAAAATGTTTTTTACAGAAGTAGAAGTTGTTGAAACATCAAGTTTTCAAATAATTTTATTTTTTCGGTAAATTGGACTCAAAGTGGTGCTAAATATACATTTAGCCAACAATTTTAGTTGGAAAAGTTATGGAAATATATAATATAGCTAGAATGAATCTTACAAGATCATATGTTTGACCAAGATTAATTTTTAGTTAAAAATACTTAAATTCACTTGTGCTGATAAGTTGGCTAGAAGTGTGACATAGTTTTATGCTAATACCCAACTATAACAGTGTGTTTCAATGTTAGTAGTTATTTTTGATAATATCAAATGAACTACATACTATGATAGTGTGCATATCATGTCAAAAGCAACAATTTTCCTAGATTTTCACTATCATCCTAGTGCAACTTCAAGCATTAATTACAAAAGTGAAAAATGACAAAAGCAAAAAAGGAAAGAAGACATAACTTAATCCCTATGCTGACTGGCCTCTGGAATTGAAGGACTGCATCTACTCTATGTGGGGCACTAGGAATGTGAGCCATCATGAATCAACATTTACAACAAGAAATCTCTAAGAACTCTCTAGACATAAAAATCTCACAAAGCAAAGTGTGCAAATGAGGGGTAATTTCACCCTAATTTTTACCCCTAGAAACCCTCCTAGGTTAAATTTTGAGCACCCTAGATCACACTAAACCTTAAAAAAAAACCCCTAGGACCTAATTTTTTGTCTTCTACACATTAGAACTATTCTTAAACCTTGTCTCAAGCTCAACCAAAAAATAAAATTTTCCAACCAAACTCTTGAGGGAGTAGCCTAGCGTCCTACCATCCTTCTGCTAACTATCTGGACATATTGGGGCATATAAAATTTTCCAAATCTTGATCTGAACATCAAATTCCTTGAAACAATGTAACTGGTACTTTGTATCAAAGAGGGGAAAAATGTAGATATGTAAAAATGGATTAACACATATTACACATCCTAAACTGCATTTTTCAATTATCAACATCACTTTCATTATCACTATTTCATTGCACTTCATTATAATCATTAATCCCATTTTAAACATCATTTGCATCATTAACCCTCTTTACCTCTATTAATTAAATAATCTCAATTTTTTAATTAATTCACCATGTCATCACTTAATTTAACCTTATTCCACCTAATTAATTAAATAAACACAAATTATTTAATTAAGCTACTTTCCCTTCTCCAAATTTGAATAATTAAATCAATTATTTGATTTCCCCAAAATTCACGCAACATGGTCAATTAATAAATATACCATTATTTATTAAAGTCAAAAACAAATTTCACATTCCTCTTAAACATTAATTAATTATTAAATTAATTAAAACATCATCACATATCTTGATCGAATAAATCATGTCCACTAATTTCTTAATCTAATTTCCCAATCTCACCAGTTACTCTAATCCCAATAGAAAATCAATCTAATATCTCTAATCCCACTAATCATTCAATCCAACTCCATTGATTATCCAATTAAATCCCTTAATTGGATCAATTAGATGAGTTAAGTGATCAATCTATTTTCTCTCAACAGTCCTCAACCGTTGATCTTGATTTTTCATTGTAGCATCTTGATCGTTCATCTAAAAATTGTAAGTCTATAAAAAAACATCATCCTTATAATTTCATCAGGAGAATTTGTAGAAATGTCATGTCAAATTGACTATTGAAGCAAACTGAGAAAAAATATACTTGCACACTAGATCATCATTGTTACCACACTTTTGCAAATCATGGAGGCTTCATGTTGAATCAAGCAATCCAACATCCATCTTCAACATGAATAAACTCAACCATGGGATGGTATACTTTTAGTTTTTGAATTAATTGTGTGCTTCATTAATTTATGTTAACCTTTATTTTTTGGATTCTTAAGCTTTGCAATTACATTTCATGGGTGAGTGGGTCTTGTTATCTTGTTTTGAATTAATTTCATTGTTACTAAATCTACTAATCCATATTCCTCTTACACAAATGCTATAAAAGAAGATAGAAGGAGAGGTCTAAACCCTAGACATGAAGTGAAAAGTGATGATGAATTGGATCATTCTATAAATCAAAATGAAGAGAATATTGAATAATAATAAGAATAATTATATCAGGTAAAGATGTTGAAAGCTATTTCCAAGATTGGTAGGAGACATAGAATTGAAATTCAAAATTATGCGAGAAATTTGAACCATGAGGAATTTATTGATTGGACCAATGATATTGAGGAGTACTTTAAGTATGAGGAAATTGAAGATCCAAAAAGAGAGATTTACAAAAACTAAGTTAAAGGGGGCTTCAGGAAAATTCACTACCAACAATTCATCGCTAGCAATTCACCTCCAACAATTCATTGGCTAAAAATTCATTGTCATGATAAATTTATCTCTAGTAAAATTCACCACCAATAGTTCATCGCCATGGAAAATTCACCACCAAAAACTTCCTAATTCTATATGTGATGAATTATCCATGGAAATGGGTTACTAGTGGTGAATTTTCCACAACAATGAATTGCTGGTGGTGAGTTTTCCACGGTGATGAATTGTTGGAGGTGAAACATTGGCAGTGAATTTTCCTAGAGCCATTAAAGGGACAAGTTGCTATCTGGTGGAGAGAATTTTAATTAGATAGGAATATGAGAGGTAAAGAGAAAATAACAAATTGGGACAAAATGGTGAAAAATTTGAAGACTCAATTCAAAATTTTTGACTATGAGCTAGAAATGTTCAAAAGATTATAGAATTTGAGGAAAAAGGAGAAGACTGTGAAGGAGTATACCAAAGAATTATATAAGGCGATCATTAGGGTTGGACATAGTGAAGCAAGGAGAAGGTTACATGGTACATCAATGGACTAAAAACAAACATCCAAGAAGAGTTGAGTCCAGTGAAGATGACAATAGTTGAAGAAGAATACCAATTTGCACTAAAGGTAGAGGAAAAGTTGAACAAGAAGTTTGAACAATAGTAGAGAAGTGAAAGAGGAAGATTCTATATAGGCATATCACAATCTAGAGAAAAAAGACTTAATGCGGAGCAAAACAAGGATATAAAACCCTACCACAATGAAGAGGACAATAATTCATACTATAGAGGAAGAGAGGATATGAATTTCTACTATAGTGAGAGAGGAGGTCATAATTCCTACCACAATGATGGATATGAGGGAATATCTAAGAAGAGACCATTCAGAGGAACTTGTTTCAAGTGTGGAGGTGAAGGACATAGAGCATTTGAATTTCATCAAGGAAGTACTAGTAAGAGGACTGGAAACATTGGAAGAACAACTTATGTGGAGGAAGAATTTTTTGGATCACCTAATTCGATAAGGAAACTAGATAAAAGTGAGTCATTAGTTATGAGGAGAGCTTTGATGCATGAAGAAGTGACTAAAGAACCACCACAAAGGAATAATATTTTAGGACAAGATGTAAATCCAAAGGAAAGGTATTTAAAGTTATCATTGATAATGGTAGTACTGATAATTTAGTTAAAGAAGAAATGGTAAGCAAATTAGATTTGAAGAGACTAAAACACCTAAATCCCTATAAGATAGCATGGATTCATGATGAACATAAGATATTGGTGAATGAGAAATGTTTGATAAAATTCCATATAGGGTCACATAGAGATGAAATGTTGTGTGATATTATGCCTATGGATGCATGCCATTTACTATTAGGAAGACCATGGAAATATGATAGGAAAGCAATTCATGATGGGAGGAAGAATACCTATATTATGACTTCTAATCACAACATAACTATATTGATACCTGTTATGCCTTGCATAACCACCTCATTTTCTTTTTGATCAAAATGGGCCCCCCTCTTGTGTTTTGGTGTTTTGTCTCTTTTCCTTTTACCTTAGTTTTTTTTTCCTTCTCTAGTTTTTACCCTAAAGGGTGTTTCCCTTTTTAGGATTTGATTTCTTACTTTCTACCTTTTGTTCAAAATTGGGATTTTGGATTGAACTTGTACCTTTCCTTCAAAAGTTCAAGTTCTATTTAGTTTTCCAGTTTCACATTGTTTTCCTTGTTGAAATTGGATTTTTGATTTGAACTTGCACCTTTCCTTGAAAGGTTCAAGTTCGGTTCATTTCTCCAATCTCGTGCCTTTATTCAGAATCATATTTTCAAATCACACCTACACTTTTCCTTGAAAGGTTCAAGTTCGGTTCATTTCTTTGATCCTGTTCCTTTGTTCAAAATTGGATTTTCAAATTGCACCTACACTTTTCCTTGAAAGGTTCAAGCTCAGTTTATTTATCTAATTTTGTGTGTGTTGTTATCTTGCCTTTATTATGTTAAAAAAAGTGACTTTTGATCAAACTTTTCTGACGATATTCAAGTTCCAAATCCAACTTCAATTTTGAAACCCTCTCACCAACTACATCTAATGCTAATAACTCTACATGTATGAACTTGATATTTAATAAAATTTCTCCTATGATTGTACTAACAAGTGTATTTCATTTTCACTAGTATTAGAGTGAAAGAGTTGCAGAATGTTTGAGCTAGGGCATTTGAGGAATTGCTATTTTGAGTTGACGATCATTTTTTTGAGGTAGGGTCTTCCTTGTTCTTCCTTTTCCTTCATTTTTTTGTTTTGTTTTGTTTTCATTTTCTTCTTGTTTTTTGTGTTCCTTTTGGAATTTTTTCACATGGTTGTTTTGATCATTTTTCTCTTGGGTCTCTATGTTTCACTTGGTTTTTCTTTTCTAGGTTTTGTTGTTTTTACATTTTGGTATTTGGGTTGTTTGCATTTTTCTGTTTGGTTTAATTTTTCTTAGCTTTTTACTTTTCTTCAGTTTGTGTGCTGTACTTTTCATGGGTTTAGGTTTTCCCACCCTTTCTAACTAAGGTTTCAATATAGGTTTTAGGTTTAACTGTAGGTTTCAAATTTTGGGCCTTTTGGAATTTTATTTTTTGCACCCTCATTTTACAAAGTGGTCCAAATTCTATGTGAAAATTCAATCCCAAAATCCGTATTCCAAACTTGCTATATTTTTTTCTTTGGTCCAATTAGAGATCCAAGTTCCAAATGAACTTTTTGACTAAAGGGACAAGTGTAATATGCTTTTTCAATTCCAAAATCTGACCTTGTATTGTTGTGTATTTTCCTAATTTATCCATTCATAATTTCAAATTCTAAATGAATTTTTTTTATTAAAGGTCAAGTTCTATGTCCTTTTTCGCTTTCAAATTCCAAAGTCTTCACAACCAACATAGGTCCATTGGGTTTTCATAACTATGAAGGTCATTGTAACACTAAGGTTCCATAAGGATTCTAAATTCTGAGTGAACCTATGAACAAAAAGTCCATTTTCTAAATCCTTTTCTGTTCCCAACTTCCAATAAGAGTTGAAGCTTAAATGCTTTATTTTTAGTTAAGTTAGATCGAGATTTTGAATTTTGATTGAACTCGAGAGCTAGGAGCCAAGTTCTATGTGCAATTCCAATTTCAATTTCCACCAACAATGAATAAGATTCCATCAGAATTCTAAATTTCAAATGAACCTTTTTACCCAACGATCATGCTTCATGTGCTTTTCTAGTTCCAATTTTTGATATTGATAGACAAGTTTTATTGTTTTTTGAAGTTCTGTTAGAGTTTATAATTCCAATAGGACATGTTTTAAAGGTTTTTAGAGGGTAAAATTTGTAATGTATTCTTGATGAAGCTATATTTTATGTTGTTTCTTAGGTATCATAAATGTCTAATTCAGAAGAGAAACCTAATTTCGAAGAAGTAGAGAAAGAAAAAAAGGATAAGTTAACAAAAATAGATTAGACCCATTATACAATGAAGTATAAATATCAAGCTATCCAAGTTCATCTCCAGGGTGATGAAAATTATTGATACAATGCTAGGACACATTGATTTGGAGGTATTCAAGAAGGATGCATTTGATGACAATGTCAGTTTGAGAGCTAAGAGGATATGAGCTTCAGGGATTGTTCATGTGGAATCTTTTCCTATTGTTGTTTAGTGTCCTGAACTTATTCTAGCAATAGAAGAGGCATACAACCCCACTCAACTCAAATGTATTGACCAATGGGAAAATGAAAGAATTGACTTATCTCCAATGATGATTAGAACAATGTTTGATTTTCCACCCTACCCTCAACTAATAATGGTAATAGAAGTTAAGGCACTACAAAAATATGAGAAGGATGTGAGCACACACTAGCAACACATGAATAAGAATTGGCTTAAGAATGGTAAGAAATATATTGCCAAGTTTCCTACAAAGCTTTGGAGATCTGATTTCCTTTTAGAGGTAGGGGACACTACATTATTACATTATTGAGCAGGGCAATGGGTAAGGAAAGATCCCATAAGTATGAACATTGGATGTTTCATTTTATTGAGGCGATCTTAAATAGAACAATGTATTTGGACTGGGGAAAGATTATTTCCAATCATATATATAATCAACTCACAAAGGTAAAGGATTCAAAAGAATTTTATGTCATCATATGTAGTATATTATGCAACTAGGATGGGAAACTTCCTAGGGTTGAACACTATGGGAGTCAAAGGTGAAGGGCTTGAATAAAGAAATATTTGGGAATATTATGATAATTGAAACTCAAAACCTTGGAAAAGAATTTTGAGTGAATGATGCTTTCCTTTATGATATAATTACTCAATTTTCAATAGATATGAGATTCAAATTGACTATAGAATCCATGCAATTGGTAAAGCAATGGGGGAACTGGTTTATCTAGTATCCTAAGTCAACCTACATCTGCTTATGGGGATATGATGGAGCAAGATTTTTTCTACCTATATGTTGTAGTAACAAGTGGATTTTGATTGAGTTATGTTGACAAATAAGGGAGATTAACCTCAAGTTAAGTAGTAAGCATAAGGATGGAGAGGTCAAATACCCTATTGACCTTGGTTTCTATCAATGCCCATCTTTTGGAACTTCCAAGTCAACAACCAAGGAGTTACAAGCTATTAACTTCAAGTTATATCAAGGAAGGAAAAAATTTGACCCAAAGGGGAAGATGAATAACTTGTATGCATCCTTGTTCCCACATCATGAGTCCCATATAGAAGATTTTTGGGAATATTTACAAGACGAGTTTGAAGCTAGAAAGAGGAAATATGAGAGGTTAACCATCCATTAGATGAGGGAATTTAAGGTTAAAGAAGATATTACCAAAAAATATGTCAAATAATGGTTTAACCCTTCATCCTCAATATGATAGGGAGCAAGTGGATAATCAAAATTTGGCACCCATCAAATAGATTGAGAAGGAAGAATGTAACATTGATGATATATCTACAACTATTGTAGAATGAAGTTTGAGGTGGAATATTGATTCATTGGAAGATAGGAAGAGCAAGGGTAAATGGAAAGAGACACAAGGAAAAACATCTACCTCTCCTCCACCTAGAAAATACAAGAGGATCAAGAAGCATACTACACAAGTAGAAGATGTTACAATGGAAAAGATCACAAAAGCCTTCCAGAAGGCTATAGTTAGTTACCAAGTTGTTGCTGCTAGATTAGTCTTATGTTTGGGTTCCCAACCCATTTCCAAAGTGTATCTAGAAGTAGAGACTATTTAAGAAGGTCCTACTACTCCTTCACAAGCTAAGAAAATAAAAACTGAAGAATCTCCCTCCACTACTCCTTCAACAATAGAGGCAACAACTAAAGAAGGGGAAGATACCCCTATAATAGTGAAAATCTTCTCTACCTCAAATTCCTAAGAGACTTCTCGCTGGGAAGAAGAAAATGAATAAGATGAAGAAGAATTTGAGGAGGAATAAGTAGAGTTTCAATAAGGAAATATCTGGAGAGAAGTAGAAACCGAACATGTCCTAATAGAGGATGAACGACGAAAAATAATGGAAAGTGCTAAAAAGAAAGCTACTAAGGATGAGGCTACAAAAGAGGAAGCTTAGATAAAAGAGCTAGAGAAAAGAAAGAGAGATGAGGAAGAAGCTTAGAAAAGGGAGTTGGAAATAAAGAAAATTGAAGAGATAAAAGCTCAAAAGGAGAGGCTTGAACAAGAAAAGATTGAAAAAAAGAAAAGCTCAAACAAGAGAAACTTGAGAGAGAGAAGTTGGAACATGAAAAGGCCAAACAAGTGAAAATAGAGGTAAGTTGGGGAGAAGAGTAACCCCAACAAGAACCAAAAATGACAACCACTATTGTAGCTCCCACATGACTCAAACTTAATTTGGAGAAGAGGTAGTAGATGATGACTCAACCTTTGAGTTGGGAAGAGATGATGAAGGAAATAAAAGTGGACAAACCAAAGAATAAATCTAGAGTTATACATTCCACTAAGCTCATCATTGAAGGATATTTTATTACAGAAATTTTTTGTACTCCAGTTGCTAATAAGGATGATAGAGAATTACAAGCTTTAGATTATCAAGTAAGCATAGTCAACTTGGGGAAGAATAATCAAAATCAACAAATGTCACTTCTAGATTTGGTAGCTACTTCAAAAAAGTATAGAATGGAGAAGGACAAGCTAACCAAAGATGAATTGAAGGCTCAATTAGACCAGATGAAAAGGTTTGTTGAAGATCTTGCTTCTCCATTATCAGAAAAACCATCTTCTTCTGAGACCTAGCTGTGTTGGTTAGTAGAAAGGAAGTTGAGGACCTTATAGAAATGAAAGGAAAAGCCCACACATTTGATAATGTTACTAACCAAGTGAAGGTTGAGTTGGAAGTACTACTTGAAACTAGCTATAAGCTATATAGCAATGCATGTGCTTTAAAAAGATAGATCAAAGAATTGATTAAAACCATGTGGGATGAGGAAGAAAAGTATCATGAGTACTTAGAAAAGGTAAAAAAAAGTAAATAATTTGAGTGTAGACGAGCTTAACAAGCCAAGGATTTTGGAGGATGAAAATTTAGATTATTTAACCAAATGCAACAAGATCATGATATTCAAGATGGAAATAATGATTAAACAAAGAATAGTATTGCTGATATTTCAATAAAAAATATTGAAACAAACTGTGTTGTTTGAAGAAGTTGTTTGTTTGGTTACCGCTCAAAATTTACCATCAAGTGGAAAGCTACTAGATCTGCAAAACATCAAGGAGGCCTAGAATAGTAGGTGGAAGACAATGGTAGACATTGAAATTGAAGGTACTTTCCTCAATAGGTTTGTACATATTAAATTTGATACCCATCATGATATGGGTGACATTAGTAACCTAAAGGATATTACAAAAGTAGCCACTAATGGATATGAAAAGGAAAAATTAAAAATGGAGTGGTTATATGGGCTTGATGAGGAATTATTGAAATTTTTTTTGGCTAATTATGAAAAGTATAAAAAAAAAGTATAATAAAGATAAAATTCAAAATTTGAGAAACAAATATGCTGTTTTGACCAAATCAAAAGTGAAAGGTGCAATATCTAGAGAAATTCCTATGAAATAGGAAGGAATAATAGTGAAACAAAGGTTATCTCCAGTTAACAAAGAGAGAAGTGTTACTTCCCATGCATGTAGTTTTGATCACCTGAACTATCTACTTGAATTGAAAGACCTCTTATAATTGTGGATTTGGACACCTTATTTTTGTGGATCGATATTTTGAAGAAATTTTTTATGTTATACTTTTCTATAAGTTGTAAAATGAACATCATTGCGAAGGTTCAAAAAATTGAAGTTATATTTGTAGCTTAAAGTTAGATAATTTTAAAAGCTTTTAGACAATTAGTTTTTACAATAATATCTCAAGTTTAGTGGTGACATAAAAGACAATGGTTTTTTGTGGGCCAATGAATTTTGGTAGACATAAATGCTAGTTATTTGATTAATATCAATATAAGGAGCCAAATTTAAAACCATCAATTGTGTCATTTGTGAATGGTATTTTCCTTTTGTTCATTGATTTGCAAAATCTATAATTAGTTAATTGAATGTGTCTTTCACTATTTCCAGTAAAATAAATTACAAGTATGCTTATTAAATCTGCACTGTGAATAAATATAATTGCATAAATGATTATGAATTGTTTCATTTCTTAGTTTTGAATTGAAGGAAATCTTGTTATATGATTTTAGGTCTAAATATAGGAGTAATATGTATTCACATTTTCTATTTTGAAACATGTGATGTATCTTTTCTTATTTATTTTAAAATATACTATTGGAATATTTAAAATATCAATTTGTTACTTTTAGCTAGCAAAGGTCCCTTGAATATTATAGTCATGTTGACCACTAAGTAATAAATTACAGTTGTGAACCAACTACAAAGACCTTGGGAGATAGGTCATTTTGTTATTAGTTATCCTTTTCAGGAGAAGTAGAGTAGAAATATTTTGCTTAATGTTTGCTATATCAATTTGGCCATCAATAGAATTGGCGCTAGAAGGAGGGTATGAAAGACCAAACAAGAGTGAATTGGGTCATTTTCACTGGATAGGTTTGAATGGGTTCTAAGATCTACTCCCAAAAAAGAGCCATTTTTAGAACTCCAATTTCCTAATCAACCTAGAACATGTAAAACTACTATCCCACCACTATTAACACCACTAGTAACTCCACCAGGATTTCCACTTATACCACAATTGCAACAACCTAACCTACTTCCACCAATGGAATTATTCACAAAAAATATGTCACCATTGGGAACCATTCATAGGGGTATTCATGAGATGCCTAAGAACCTAGAATGAATCTACCCCATATATGCCCATGGGGAATCATGAAGTACTGAGGAACACATTCAAGCATTCAAAGATGCATACATGAGGGATTTGATAGAACATCACGATGTAGCCTACAAATTGTTCCCATATTCACTAGGAGATATGGCATATAATTGGTTTGGTCCATTCTTAGTTAAAAATATTTGGAGAATTCCTTTATCAACCACTTCTGGGTCTCTGTAGACCCTACCATATCATACCATTAGTTCACCATGATTAAGAAGGAACCCCATGAACCCTTTCCTTTATTCAACACTTGGTTCTAGAGGATGTATAAGTGATTACAAAAAACCTTTGTAGTTGTTGAGAATATTGAAATTCAAGCATATCTCAAAGCCATAAACCCATTAATTGGTCTATTCTTGTAGAGAACTTACCCAAATACAGATATTGATTCATTGGCCAAAGTATATCATCTTGTCATTAAAATGCAACAAAAAATTCCCTCAACCAGGTGGTATAGGAGGAACACTACCTTCATTGGGATATCCTAGGATGTGTAACTAAATGAGTACAATTAATAATGAAATGACCAATGGAACCCCACTCATGAATATAGTTCTAGAGATATCCAATTATGCTTATGGACCACTTGCTGAAATACACACTTCACCCCACTTGTCATGGTTTACCAATGGAAACAACCATCCCCAGACCAACATGATGGCTCCTAGAGCCCCAAATTTCTTCCAAAAAAATCCCCAAAATTATACAAGAGGACATAATCCTCAAGAAAATCTTCCAACTACACAATAGACCAATCAAGCTAGAACAACTCTAGAAAATGAACAAACTGGACGTTTGTCAATAGAGATGGAGACTTTGAAGAAGAGTATGTCTCAAGTTACAAATGAAATGGCTCAATTTATGCTAAACCCTCCTAAAAATCAAAATTAGTACCAAAATTAGGGTGTTATCAAAATCAAAAAAATTATCCCAATCAAAACAACAATCAGAATAAGAGGAATTTCCAAAATCAGAATTATCAAAATTAGAACATAGGGTATAATTAAAGGCCCAACAACTAAAAATGGGATACAAGACAAAATAATGGAGGAGTCCCACATAATAACCAGGCTACCGAGGATAAAACTCTCACTACTAATGTAGCAGATTTAAACTTCATGACCAACTAGTGTAGGTTACACAATACTGCTACTCATTTTGAAGCGAATTTCCTAGAAATGGAAAAGATGGTTAAAATAACTCAAGATGATTCTCAAATAGCACAAGGAAATGTTAACAAGAGTGGTGGGTCTATAGATACTTCCATTTCCTTTGAAACTTATGATGATTTTATGTTCTCCTTTCAAGAAGAAAATAAACCTAAAACTGACACTTATGATGCTCAAGTTTTCCAAGCTAAAGGAGGTCATTTTTTGAGAAACCAAAACAAAGGAACATTCACCACATCTGCTCCTCCTACTAATAACATAGTACCACTAAATCCTAGAACATATAATAATCGTCCTCCACCTAAGGGAGCAACTGAAACTCCCAGTAGAGGGAATCCTATTTTCCTTCAAAAACAACAACACAACAACAATATAGAGTATAACTTGATTAGGGAGATGCAAAAACAAATGAACTACTTATCTTTCTTTGATATTCTAGAATGGTGTTATGCTCAATGTGAACTTGTGTTGAAAGATTTAACTAAGGAAGATTAGTTGAAGGGAAAAGCAATGGTAACTCTCACTGCTAAAATGAACGTACCCTTATATAGGGGAAATATGGGAGTACCTATGTTCTTGTTAAGTTTGAGAATATTTGGGGAGAAATTACACAATTTTCTAATAGATTCTAAGGCCTCAGGAAATGTTATGCCATTTTATATTTGTAAGAAATTAGGCCTAACCCCGATCCAAACCCACAAAAGGTCATACAACTAGATAAAACTGAAGTAAATTTTGTGGGAGAGTTGAAATATGTACTTGTACAAATTAGATTAGACCCAAGGATCCAATAATACATGGATATCCAAATTGCTGATATCCCTAAGATGTATGGTATGTTGTTGAATAGGGATTGGGCCAAGATTGTTAGGGGTTGTCTTGCATTATACTTCTCCCACATGTGGCTACCATGAAAAGGTATGCCAAGTTAGGTTACAATAGAGAGTGAACCTCACCTCAAACACATGATAACAAAATATGATCACCCCAATGATGTTGCTTACTTTGAAACTAAACCAAGAGTTTATAGGATGGATGAGGTTATGAAATTTTTAGCAAAAAATCATGAATGAGTGTAGCCTTTAGAAAATGGTAATTGTATGGCTTCCATTAACCAAGAGGTGTTAATACAGAGGCTACATCAAGATAAATTGGTCCTTGGAGAAGAAGCAAATTTGCAGAGTCAGATTTACAAAGTCTATTGCTCCCAAATTGGTGTAGTGTCCACTATCAAAACCATTCTAAGTTAACTTTTAAACCTTATATAGATACTCTAACTTAGGTTTTTTAGTTAGGAGATAATCAAAGAATATATTTTACAACATTCCCAAATCATTCTCCACTTGAAAACAATACTATACCTGTTTTACTAGAAATCAGCAATGCAAAGGAAAGTATTTCACCATTTATTGAGCAACCATAATTTATCCAAGGATCTAAAAAATGAGGTTATAAAACTATAGGAAATGTTGGGTACCCCTTCTCCTACTCACCTTTCGATTCCAAAAGAACTACTCAAGGGAAAAGTGGGCCACAAGATGGGTAACCATGAAGATTTATGAGAAACTATTTTTGTACACTTTCCCATTCTAAAGGAAGTATTTGAAAACCCTTAGATATAGGGATTGCCTGACCCTAACATTTATGATTAGACAAAATAATCATACACTCCCCTTTTTCAATAGCCTAAAATGGATCCTAAGAAAGAGGTTTCACCCCAAAATCAGTTATGGACCCTCAAATTTGATGGTTCTAAATCTAAATAAGGAAGTGGAGCCAAAGTTGAACTAAATAATTCAAAAGGGAAAAAATATTTTTCTTCTTACATGTAATTTAGATGCACTAATAATGTGGTTGAATACGAGGCATCGGTTACAAGAATCATGTTTACCCACCAAGAGAAAGTGTAAAGCCTTAGAGTGTTGGGGGACTCAAAAGTGATTGTAAAATAGGTTCAAAATCAATATAAATGTCATAATAAAAGATTAGTTGCTTATCAGAATAGGGTGTGGAATATAATTGAATATTTTGATGCATTCAACATAAAATTGATTCCCAATGAGAATAATCAAATTGTAGATGCATTGGAAATAACAAAAAGCACACTAGAGCCCATGAAAGATTCTAATATGAGAAGATTTTTAGTGGAGATAGTTTCAATCCAAATCATCCCAAATAGTATGAAGAATTTTTAGGATTTTGATGATGATCAACATATCCTTTCCTTTTTGGAAAGTTTAGATGTTTTGAAGGAAAAATTATTGATGAATTTGATAGAGATCTAGGAGACTAGGAATATGAGGATTTGGATATGAAAGGCATTATCAACCTAAAAACCAATAGTATTCCAAAAGGAATGGTAGCATTGGAGAGGATTTTTGACTATAATCCTCAGGCTTGGCAGAAATTGACTGTTGATGTTGATGGAGGTAAGTGCCAAACTTATAATCTAGCTAATTTTTTCCCAAAAAAGAATATCCTCATTAGAAAAACTTGTCCAATAGATATTCGTGACAAAATTCTAAATGTTTTGGAAGAAGATATTGCAGCCATTGCCTGTGGTTATATTTGAAGACATTCAAAACCTCAATGATAACCCATATTATTCCCTTGAAGCCTCAGGTAAAACCATTTCGTCAGAAACAATGACCAATCAATGCTCTACTTGAACCTCTTATTATTAAAGAGGTACAAAAGTTGTTATCAGCCAAGATAATATTTCCAGTTAGGCACTCCATGTAGGGAGCTAATCTAGTTCTAGTATGCAAGAAAAATGGAGAAATCAAACTGTGTGTAGATTTTAGAAATCTAAATAAAGCATTAGAAAAGGATAATTATCTTCTTCCTTCCCTTGACGAAGTATTGAAAAATGTAAATAGATCATAAATGATGTCATTTTTATATGGTTATTCAGGATATAATCAAGTATTGGTGAAGCATGAGGATTGAATGAAGATGACCTTTACAACCAAATGGGGAACATCTACCTATTAGAGAATGTCATTTGGCCTCATTAATGTTGGAGAAAATTTTTAGTGTGTGATGGATGTAGCTTTTAAATATTTGGTAGGAAAATGCATTATAATTTATATGGATTATTTGATAGGTTTTTCCAAGTACAGAGAAGATAATGTTGCTGATTTAGCAAAAGTTATGGAAAAATGCATAAAATTTGGTGTATTATTGGACCCAAAGAAATGTGTATTTGGGGTGTCAGAAGGAAAGTTGTTGGGAAATATAATATCATAAAGAGGAATTTCTATTGATCCTGACATAGTAGAATCAATTCTAAAGCTACATATGCTTGGCAACAAAAAGGAGATGAGATATTTCTTCAGAAAGATACATTTTGTGAGAAAATTCATAATTAGGTTTGTGGAGATCATAAAACCATTGAACAATATGACAAAGAAAGATTCCAAAATCTAATGGAGCAATGGGGAAAAGATTTTTTTTCTTGAATATTAATAAATCTATCTCAAAAGCACCCATCTTGACTAGTCCAAACTACTTGCAACCATTCTTCATCTACTCTTTTGCATCTAAACATTCGTGTGCTACTATTTTGACACAAAAAAAATAAAAAGGGGACAAATGACCAATTTCTTTCATGATCTCCCCTTTCAAAATTTTTGATATAAGGTATCCACCATTAGAAAACAAGCCTTTGCATTGGTAAGAGTTTTCAAGAGATTTTAACACTATATCTTATGTAGCAAAATCACAACCATCATCCTAGATCTAGCACTGAAGTCCCTACTCATGCAAAGTGAACTAGGAGAGAGAAGAGGAAAGTGGATGAAAATTCTACAAGAATTTGATCTCAAAATCCATCCCATGAAACTAGTTCAAGGGAAGGGTTTTCCCAAGGAAAATGGCTAAGGTAGATTCTAAGATCATGTATCAATAATATACAGTACAGTCTTTCAATGTCCAGATCCCTAGTACACTGATCTAATCTTCTTGCTATTAAGGAATAAGTATCTGAAAGGGATAAACACAACAAACAAAAGAGCATTGAGGCTGAATATTTCTCATTACATGATTAAGAATGGAGCTTTTTATAGAAAGAACTTTGAAAGTGCTTACTTACATTTTTTGGACTAGTAACAAGCAAAATAAGTCATAATAAAATTTCATGGAAAACAACGTACCAAAAATGGTTCATTAGATGCCATGGCTCATCAAAATTTGAGATTAGGGTATTATTGGCCACACATATTTTGGGACACTCACCAAAGAATATGAACATACCATACTTTTTAGACAATGACATTGAAAGAGCATAACCCCATAATTCCATTTCAACCAGTGTATAAGGTAAGACCTTTTGCCCAATGGGATTTATATTTTGTTGGATTTATTAACTCAAAATCCTCTCTAGGTCATAAATTTATCTTGACTATGATAGATTACTGCATGTGGTGGATAGAGGCTCAGGTGTACAAGAATTGTACCATTGATGTAGTTATCAAGTTCTTGAATGATCATATAATTACTAGTTTTGGGGTACCCTCCACTCTGGTATGTGACAATGACCCCACTTTTTCTTCTGTACAATTTATTCAATGGGACTTTGAGTATAAAATAGTCTTGAGATGTTCTTCCAACTATTACCCACAAGGCAATAGGGTAGCTAAGTCTACCAACAAAAATCTGCTGGAATTTTTTAAGAGGTTATTAGAATACAATCCTAGGGACTTGAATACACATTTAAAATTCACCTTATGGGTGGCTAGAACCAGAATTATGGTTTCCTTAGGAAATTTTCCATATACGTTAGTCTACAGATAATATCCCGTCTCTACTATAAACATCTAGATCCCTATTTTACAATTTATGCAAGAGTTTTATGCTAATGACATTAGGATAGAGGTTAGGTTAACTAACTTACTAAACTTAGAAGAACAAAGAGATTCTGCTCTACAACAATTCTCTAAACATCAGGTTGTAGTCAAGCATTGGTTTGAAAAAAGAGCCAAGATTAAATCCTTTAGGATAAAGCTAGGGAAAATAAAGGTGATCATCAAAAATTTGATAGATTATGGTTAGGATTGTATTAGATTGTTGAAATTCTTGGGGAGGATGCTTTTCAGTTGACAAGCTTAATGGGAGAACTTGTTCCATTTCCTATAAATGGACAGTTTCTCAAGCACTAATTTGGCACATGAAGGCATAAAAATATTTCCTTTGTATATATTTTAGTACAATTGCTTTTGCTTTGTTCTATTTTCCCTATTTTTGTGTATTTTTTTTGTTGGTTTTGTTTATTTCTTCTTGTTGTTTACTTTTGTTGAGGGGTTTCCTTTTTATCATTTTGGAACAATGGGTAGTTACTCAGAGCATACTTAAGGAAAATTGAGCTAAGAAGTTGATTTAGGTGTTTTTAGAAATAACTGTAGTTCTTTTTCATTCTAGAAATTACATTTTATGTTTGTTTCAATGAAAGTTTGAAATGTCAAAACAAACGAGTACATTCTAAGTGATCTTATGAAACAAAGTTGAATTTGTTACTCATTAGTTAGAATCATTTAACTCCTTGAGAGTCTAGCTATCCTAAGGGGGGCTTTTATTCTTGGCTCAATTGAAAAATCCAGTATCCTAATGTTATCATGATGTCCACTATAGTTCTCAACCTGATTTTCAAACTGCAGTGCTTGAACATTGAGGGAAATGAAAAAGAACTACTTCAAAGAGCCAATATTTGAGAAAAAAGAGGAAAAAAATCTAGAAATAAATTCAATTTATAAATTTGATTCAAGTATCTCTATTGGGGCTTGTTATGCCTTGCATAACCACCCCACTTTGATTGGATCAAAATGGGTCCCCCTTCTCTTGGTTTCTTCTTTGCCTACGGTTATTTGCTTTGCTTTTTGGGAGTTTTTTGTTTCTCAGAGTGTTTTATCTTTTGTTACCCATCTGATCTCATTTTTGTTTCTACCTATGTTGGAATTAGGGTTTTCTCTAAGTTCGGGATTTTTCCACCCAATCAGTTTCTAGATCTCCCTTAGAACTCCGGCCAAACAACGTTGTTGAGTTTTTGGTCTTCGATGGAATTTACATTATGGACGAATTTTCCTGAAAATTACCGAAGCCTCGAGGAGATGTACCTTCTTCGTGGATTTCTTCCTCTCTAGATTTTCCCGAAATCCATTGTTTCCTATTTTTTTTTCGGGTTTTCCGGAATGTCTTCTCCTTCACGGAAATTTGTCCCATGAGGATTTCCTCAGAATTTGTTAAAATGTGAAGAAGTAGGGAGTAGTAAGACTAGTTAATAAATGATGGTGCATTTTACAATTAATTGATGCTATTTTGAGATCTCACATGTTGTTCCTTGATTGATAATGATCGGATTGCTTTCTACTAGGTGTTTTTCATGTTTATTCCGCTAGAATCTGCGACTTCGAGAATTCTCTCCAAAATTCATCCACGGCGGATTACAGATTAGGCTGAAAACCAGTTGTTTGTATGATCATTTTTTTTGAAGATTTAACAACACCATACTGACATGGGATTCATTTCAATGATGATTTTTATTAATTAACTTCTGTTTGTGTGATTTTCACTGTAGTTTTCTTTGTTGTTTTTGCAGGATTAAATCCTACACTAGATGATATTTGCTAGGAGAGCTCAGTTGAAAGTCATGCCTCAATCCAGTTGATCCTAAAAATTAGCTAAGGCAAAGGTCGGCAAGACTTTTCTAGACTCTTACCGACTGGTGGCTTGGATTTGACCATTTGAAGTCCAAAGAATCAGAATACTCCCCATTATGGATCTTATCGGCATAGGATTATCATGATCTCCCCGACCCATAATTCACTTTGTTCAAATCTGCGCCTATGTTGCCTATTGGCAAGACCCCAGGGATCTCATGGCGAGTGGAATTTACATACAGGCATCTATCGGCCGGACCAAGGTCATCATCTTGGCGAAGAGGGGTTTTCTATTGGCATGAGTTTTCCCTTTGGGGGGTGGTCTTGGCGAAATCTCAAAGTCTTGCCAACCGCTGTCAAATGG
>VDFB02216989.1:0-26953 GCA_007258455.2 Sequoia sempervirens
TCGAGGGAGAAAAACCCAGCAAAATAGATCTCTTATATATCAGATAATATAAGTGTAGAATACTGTTTACAATCAAGCCTTACACAAGGCTGAGTCTGACACAAATAATGGAGACACTTCTCCTTATAATGGAACTGTTGTTAAGACAACTTGAACTCTCTTGCTGCTGATAAAGGCGAACACTTGCTACTGAATATATTTGAATATCTGCTGCTGATAATAGGCTAATATCTGCTACTGATAATAGGCTAATATTTGCTACTGATAATAGGCAAATATTTGTTGATAAGATGCGAATATCTGCTGGTAAGATATGAATTGGAATAAATGTTATGATGATTAAATGCCATAACATCACCTCCCTTATATACAAGGAGGGGTGACCTCTTCACTAGGTTGGCTCCTTTTGGAGAATAAAGAATTTAAAAATATCATTTAATAAAAGAAGGCCGACCAACCTTAGCCAAGGAGAAAATAGCTCTCGAAGCTATAAAACACTAACAAAAAAATCTCCTTAATTCAAAATCTGGAAATTTCTTGACCTCAAGAAATCCCCCTAAATTCTAAATCCGGTAATTTCCTGACCTTAGGAAATCCCCAAAATTTCCATTTTCAGAAAATTTCAAAACCCATGAAAATCCCGAGAATTTTCAAAAAAGGAAATTTCTTGAAATGCAAAATTTTCTGAAAAGGAAATTTTTCAAAATGGATTTTTTTTTTATAGGTCAAAATCTTCGAAATTTCATGACAGGGCTAAAATTCCAAAATTCTATGATGGAACCAAAATCTCAAAAGGGGTTTATTTTTGATGTTTTAGGGATTGGATTTTTATCATGTGAACTACTAATGTTGGTATTTGATTTTCAAGATCTTGAGATAAAGCTATGGCTTTTCAAAAATCGAGAGGCAGTTGGAGAAATGGAATAAATAATAAATATTGTAATTGGTTTAGGCATTTAAAACCAGTGTTACCCCAAGTTTTCGAGATGGGGACGGCGGGACGAGTCCCCAAGTTTCCGGATTTTGAGGTCAAATTTGGGGACGATGGGGGGATGACTATACAAAATATAGGGAAAATTTTAAATATATAGGGAAATTTTAAATATTTATATGAAAACATGGATAAGCCATGCATAATATACATTATAGAACCTTAACATATAACATTTAAGTTCAACATTATTTGTCAATACTCAATACGCATTCAAAATTCAAAATTAACATACATGAAACAACCTCCAAGTTATAATTTATAAACTTATATCAAGATGCCGTGTATATGTTCAGTAAATGATTGCTTCCATTTACTCATAATTATAGCTTTTCAACATGTTAGAATCTATTAGCTTTTCAGCTCTTGAAGTTACTATAAAACTTTTGCTTACTTTTTTATCATCTTAAACTTTCAAGTCTTGTTGAACAACCTTTTTATTAGGACATTAATAGAATTCCCTTCTCCTTCCCTCTATCTTCTACAAAGTAAAAAGATGTTGAAAAACAAGTGCAAAAAATATAGGTAGCCTCTTAAAACAGGTAAAGAAGCAGATTAAGTTCATAGAGGTTCTAGGCATTAAAAATGTTTGGAAGACTCTTTGTAATGTCCCCCGCTGAGGTAATTTGATTTAATTAACTTAATTAATTAAGTTGTCCAAAATAATGAATATTTTATGAGGATGACTAATTAATTATTTTAATTAAATAAATAAGTGGTATTAAGTTAATTATTTATAAAGTTATCAAATAAATAAATATTAAAAGGTAACTTTATATTTAATTAATTTAATAAAGTGACTTGAATTATAAAATATTTTATAAAGTCACTTAATAAATAAAATAAAATAATGTTCTAGAAGTTTCTGGAGGAAGTGGAGAAAAAGAATAAATAGACGTCTTGGGCTTCATTCTCAGGCATCCAGATTTGATGAATTGTTGGTTGGTGAATCTTCTTGAGTATTTGTGGAGCCAAGTGGTCTGCAGATAACCAGTGTCTTTGGGAACGAAAACTCCCATTGATAGCAATCTTGAGGGTGTGCAATATCACCCGAATTATTGCAGCTTGGAGGCGATACTTTAGTCACTTCATTAGGGCAGAAATTTGTGGCCTAAGGCCAATTTTGAAGACATACAATTTTGGAGGTGGCTGGCATTAAAGATTTATCGTGGAATATTTTTTATTTGCTGGCTGCTACAGTAATGCTACAGTGCCGCGATTTGCTACAGTGCCGCAATTGCTACAGTGCCGCGCTACAGTAGTCGCTACAGTACCGCGCTACAGTTCCGTGAATAGTACCCGTGCTACAGTACTTTGATCACAGCTTCAAGGCGTCTTCATTTCCAGGTTCTTTTGAAACATTTTTTGCACATACTTGCATACTCAGATTTTCTGTTAGGGCTGTGATTGTACTCAGACAAATATATACTGGTGAACATGGAATGTAATGCCAAGAGTCTTGGCTGTTTATTATTATCATTGTAGAGATGCATTCAAAATAATAGAGGGAGTATAAGTTGCTGATTACAGTTGTTATTCTTTCAATTAAATTGTAAAGGATAGGATGCATGGCAAATGTTTGATTTAATGCCTACTTGCTGTAGCTAAGCACTGCATACCCAGTTCTCATATTTTTGCATTAGAAAGTCCAAAAGAATAGCATTTTGCATTCATGATCAGATTATTGGCTTTATAGAAGTGTTAAATCAGCCTTAGCTTTCATTTCTATCAAAGCATCTTAAACTGAAACCCTACAACAACAAGTCACAAGGTTGCATTCAAACTGTTTGACAATATTACAATCAGCCAATTAGGGCAAATTCTGGTCAGATTTGAGCTAGGCTCATTACAATTTCTAAGCCTATGCGTATAGTACTGAACTGTTAGACAGGCCTCTTTTAATCAATAAACCTTGTGAAATCTCGACCATATCATCAATCTCCCCCATCCAAATTGTCCTCAATTGCATAATGCATGTTATAGTACTAATGTGTGACTCACCAATAATTATTATTACTAAGAGTATACTCCTTGAGCATATAGTTTGATCTTTGCCCTCACATGAACTTCTAGCTATGTACATAACACATTCAAATTAGTGGATTCCGTAACTAAGTTTGACATGCACTCATCTACAATAAATGTGCTTCAATTCTAGAAGTGGAATTTGATGTCAGAGGCTTCACCATAGAAAACTTTTTATATTTACAACACCTGTTCTACATGCGCTAGGCATCAACATAAAACAAAATAAAAACAGGACCGAACACCTTTCAAAGTAAAATTAAAACTACAGTAGGTTGTGTTTGCACCTCAGGAAACCTTGTAACATTTTTTATGTTAAAGACAAGGGTTACACAGTCTAAGAAATCATGACACAAGATTTTGGGAAAACTATGTACTGTCCCAATTGGTGGCACCCTTTTTGTATACCAATTTAGAGTATCTATTGGCAATGTCATTATCATTTAGTTTCCCAATGTAATTAGGCACTTGTAAATTTGGTAAAAATATTGGGCTGTATAATTTTACCTTTACTATAAACATATTTTAAAATGCCATTATAATTCAGTAAATGATTGCTGCCATTTATCTATATATATTGTTGGTGTTTAAATTCGCACCTTTGGTATGCGTATTTTAAACGGACAGCTATGCACAGATGAACTGCTCTTCAAATTAGGAGGGGAAGCTCCCTCTTGCTGATGGTGTTTGAAAGAAAGTAAACTAAAACTAAGTTGCCTATCTTTTTGGTCAGCTTAGAGCACAAGGTTTATTAAACACAAATGCCGCAGCTGAGATTTTCTGTTTTAAGACTTTTCAACTACGACTAACTTAAACTAAAGACGTTCCTAACCTCTCAAGTAATATGCAGAGCGATAGAAGCTAGAAATTAACAAGGTAGATTTCTGACAAAATACTTCAACAAACTCTTTCCCAACAAACATCTACACACTTCAATGCAAGTTGAAATCAAGATCATAAAAGTAGAACATAAATAACGGAAATCTGAGATTTTGGACCAAGGCAAAGGAGGCTCATGATTTTATTACTCAAATTTCTAGAACAAAACTCACTTCTAACATGCCTTGAACAAGAAAATTGCAGCTAAAGAGGCTTGCAATCTTGCTCTTACACAATAGAAACAACAATCACACTAACTCTTTGTTGGCTAAAGAGGCTCAACAATTCGCTTATCACAACACAATTGAACAATACTTGAGTAACAAATAGAAGGCACAATAGGCTCAGTGTTTTGTTCTCACTAGCACAGTTCAAACAAAGTGAACTGAAACCGAATAACAATTTGCTGCAATACAGGCTCGCAATTTGCTATCACAATAACTGTTAAAGAAAACTAATGAGCAAAGGCTCTTATTTATAGACAATCAGAGGAGTAGGGAACCCTAAAATCTCCTTGCTTTCATAATCTAGGGCTTGCTCAACAAGTAAGCTTTATTACTAAATCTAGAAAGAAGATAACATCTAAAACCCTAGACAGCAGAAAAAGCGGGAAACGCCAACTATTACATTTTATCTTCTTTCTCTTCTCAAAGAATGGATAAGAATTATTCCAAGAAAAGAAAGAAAGCGGGAAAGAAAGCCTCTAGAAGAAAGCTGCTTTAAAGCTCAATCACATCCGCTAGAAAATTAGAAACTATGTCCCGGTTCGATGCATCTATGCTCTCAATAGCAAAACACCGCTTTTCTAGAATATCATCTGCAACAGACCTAAGGAAATCTTCGACTTCATTGGCCGCTTTCTCGAACTTTGCTAACATCATCGAAATATGACTTGGTAGAGTCTTATGTTTTTCTTTCATTCACTTCATTACAATCTTCTTGTTGTATTTTTCCTTATGCATCACCCATATTCTTTCACATTCACCCTTTGAAATAGTAACACTTTCAGGCCATGGGGGAATGGAAAAACATTTTTCGATCATATCAGACTTCAGACTGCAAATCAATCTGCCATCCACTGACTGGATCTCCCTAGTAGTCGGGTTGTAATGCTTGATGCAAGCGATTACGAACTCAAGACTCTGAACTGATATAGGAATAGACGCTGCTGCGAGGAGTCCAGAATGTCCCAGGTTTCTGATTGAGGTGTTGCCTGCGCTCTCCAAAGCGTGTAGATCAAACACCGGCTTGATATGATGCAAGTCTGTTTTAGTGGTTTTGATGTAATCATGATAAAGAGCTGATTTAGTCTTGAAAACATTGGGAGTGTACTCCATTTCAGGAAAACTTGAAGAATGACTGTAAACTCGCCTTCGGTTCTGACAAGTTTTGAGCAATTTCTATTTTTAGAATGCTGATTTTCTTGCTCCAACGGACAAATTTTTTGAAAATTTTTCTGAGATATGGGTTTTGCTTAGAATTTTCATTGCAAGACAACCCAGATCGTCCGTTTTTGAAAATTTTGAATTTCAACTAAAAAAGCAGCAAACCCTAATTTCTTCAATTTTTCCAAAAAAGCTGGCACCTGGGTTTTGTTCAGAATATGATTAGAAATGAACCCAGTTGATTAGATTTGCAAAACCTTGATGGCTGATCGAAAAAGCAGCCAACCCTAGAATTTGAAACTTTCTTGAAAAAAAACTGTGATATGGGTTTTCTTCAGAAGACTGATTTGAGCGGACCCAGATGGTTGAAAATTGAACGCACCGAGGATTTCACTGACATGCAAAATAAAAGCAGCTGCTGCAACTTGATGAAGTTCTTGAAAATTTCTTCAGAAGATTAAGGTGAAAAGACCTAGATGACTGAAAAATGGAAAACCTTGGTCTTCTCTTTGAAAAACTCGATCTTCTGGATGAAAAAGCTTGAAAAAACAAGGGTTTATGCTTGCTGATCTGAAAAATCTGATGAAAAACCAGCAAATATGAATTCTTGGATCATAAAAATTCTTCAAACTTGCTGCTCCAACTTTCTCCTCTGAATGCTACCTGCAAAAATAATGAAAATTACATGAAAGAAAGATGTTAAATAGACTTAGGGTTTTGTTTTTACTTTGCTTTCTTTTCCAAAACCCTAAAATCTCAGCTTCATTGAATTTGGACGCCTTCCTTCACTTGCAATTTTGAAAACTTTGAAAATCTCGAAAATTCTTCTAAGGCATGAGAAGATGGGCGCCCTTCTTCACCAGGGGCGCCCACTTTAAGCAGTGTTTGTGAAATTTTTGGCATTTTCAACTTTTCTTCATTTTGACCTCCTATTTCGCCTTCGATTTCCGGTTTGCAGATTGATCTGATAGGCGAGCTAAAAGATTCATCGCAGAGCCTGGCTGATTCTGAGAAGATTGTTTTGGAGGCGTCTCTAGCTAAAAACTTCATCTTGACCTTTGATTTCATGGGAGCCTTTTCCTTCCAGGGGCGCCCATTTTGTCCAGAGTTAGCCATTTTTGATGATCTTCAATTTCTTTATTGACTCCTCTTCTACAAATGATCTCGTTGAATCTGGTACTTCGGGCATCAGATTGATCGCCTATTATGCTCATTGCGAAGCTGACGAGATATGAGGAGGGGTCTTCTGGGATGAACTCTGTCAAAAAGTGAATTTTAATCCCTCAAAAGCTTGGGCGCCCATCTTGTCTGGGGGTGCCCATGTTCACCAGACTTAGTTTGTTTTTCACTTTTTTTGTGTTTGCTTCTGAACTTTAAAATTCAACTCTTGCCAGACCCTCTGTTCAGCTTCTTGTATCTTACGACTGCGACCTCTAATTGACGTGCTGGATATCTCGCTGGAGAGTTGGATCAACTGAGAAGAGATCACGTTAGAGCCTCATCTGCAAATTTATCTGTTTGAGCCCTTGAAAACTTGGGCGCCTATCTTGGCTGGGGGCGCCCAAACCTTCCAGACTTAGCCATTTTGTCTGTTTTTTTAACTTCAAGTTTGAAACCTTCGTTCTGTATCCTTGACTTCAATTTGAATTTTCCAGAGAATGACCAGTCGAAAGATCTAACGAAGACAGGCATCACGAAGCTGGCTGAAAACTGAAGAGATCGAGCACCTTCACAAACCCTAACTACTAATTTGGATGCCTTAAAAAGTTGGGTGCCCTTCTTCACCAGGGGCGCCCAAAGTCATCAGACTTAGTCAAATTTTGATAATTTTCACTTCTTTTCATTCTGACTTTAGTTTGGAACCTCCCTGTTCAACCTTGAATTCCGGATGACTGGATCATCTGATGATTGCACCGTTGAATTCGTCGCGGAGCTGGCAGAGAATTGAGCAAGTTTGGTTGGAAGAGTAAACCTTGATTTTATCATCTGGTGCCCTAAAAAGATGGGCGCCCTTCTTCACTTGGGGCGCCCAAGTCTAGTAGTGTTAGAAAATTTTCATCATTTTTCATTTCCTTCCTCGTTCTTCGTGCATATTCATCATTTCACCTTCTGTTGAATGCTTTGAATGTTGAATCTGACACCTAGCAGCCGACTGACCTCCATTGATGACCTCAGAGCTCCTGATGTGCTTCTGAAAAAGCAGAATAGACCTAGTAGGGAAAAACTGATTATTTTGAGATTCTAACTGCACCGGCCTGATATGGACGTAATTTGAGCCAATCAAAATCAGTTTGGACCCTGACAGACCAACTTTCTATTTTTAGAAAGTTTTGCCAATATCCGTTTCCAAAGAAACCCAGAAAAACCCAGAAAACGTTACTAATTTTAGAAATTTCTAAAAATAGCAGTTTTCCTAAAAAGTAGGGATAAAAAACTGAGATCTGGGTTTTGTAGATTAAGCCGCTCTTAGCAAACCCAAATCGTCAAATTTTGACAATTTTGTGTTTTAACCCCTCACGCAAGCCATGCACACCCAAATTTTGACCTTTTTGACTGATTTAACAAGACTTTTACTCATTTCTTCAAAATGTCTAAGTGTAACAAAAATTTTAATTTTGGGGTACAAAATATATATTTGTATTTAAATGATTGAACCATATAATCGTGATGCAACTTTTCTTTCTCTCAAACCCTTGGCTGCTCACAATAAACAAATGCATAAATGAATCAAAAGAGGCCTCTTTTTTCCTCATAAGAGAGCAAACACCAATGGGGCCCACAATAGCCACGTAGGCAGGCTGTCCCTTTTTAAAAAATGTGTTTTTTTATTTAAAACAATGCAACACGTGGGGGACGGTCAGCTGTCCTCGGGACAATCGAGGGATGGCTCAACCATCCCCTAGCCATTCCTGGGACGGTCAGTCATCCCCGATTTAGTCAACGCCGTCCCCCGTTTCAGGGATGTTTCTTGAATTTGCTCAGCAAAAGGGGATGCCAGGGGACCATCCCCCAACCGTCCCCTTGTACCCAGGATGTCCCGGGGACAGGGATGAGGCATTTTAGGGGGGAATGCATCCCCGAGTTTCCCTATTTAAAACAAATTTGAATTAAATATTGTGCCAAACAGATGTATCTTCTCCTAGAAGCTGTTATTTTGTCTTGTTCTTCTTGTAATCTATGCCATTTGTCTTTATCTGGTAAAGGAGAAAATTATTAAATGTAAACCTCCTTAGGGTTTTTAGAGGTACAATCTAGGCCTTTGGATTGGATTTAATCCTGACCATTTATTCAAAATGTAATTTCTATAAAGGCCTATGCCTATTCATTTGTAAAAAGAGAGGACTGGAAATTGTTAGCAAAATGTTGGAGAAAATAATACAGTTAGGTCATTGTCTTGGTGAATTTCTATGTTAAGCTTGAAAGTGTTATGGTTTGTTGCTTCTTATTCTCAATCGTTAGTTTCAGTTCATTTGTAATGATGGTGAAATGTTAAAGATGTTTGATGAATCTGCTGCTCATACCATTTGGAGTTTGCTGATTGTAAATCATAGTGCATGGTTAGTTTGAGTCAAATATTGCATAAAGTTCAACAATGAATGTTTGTTCATGTCATGCTAGCAATTGGGTGTATGAATGAGTTTTCATACTCTGAAAATCCTTTACTTTTCCTTTGAAGATTGCACCATTTTTGTGGAGTTGTAGATTTGATCTTGGCTAAGTAGGAATAGGTTTTCATGGGGATTTGTCAGTCTGCAGCATTAACCATTATTATGATTGATCTTAGGTGTTAGTTTTTTGGATCTCTTCAAACCCTATATCTTTTGATCTTTCTTTGGGTTAGTGTTAGGGAAGCAATAGCATCATTGTATTGCCACATTTGATGATAAAAGCCATTTTCAGATTTTAGATATGGAAATACAGTCAAGGTTTGTATTAGTTTTCAGATTTTGCAGATCCCTTATTTGACCTTGAAGCTTCCAACCTTGTTAAACCATAAATGCCCTTGTGATTACTAACAAATCACATCAACTACTGAGTTGTTTTTGCATAGTCAAGACCTGACATCCAGAACCTTGGGGTCATTTTTTGAAGTTTTTTTAAGCTTTCTGAAGAAAGTTACCTTTCAAGAGAGATATGTTGTGTAATGCAAAAGCACTCATCAACAGAATTGGTGCTAGAAGGAGGGCTTGAAACAACAAATTTGGAAGCTGAATGAGCCTTCATGTTGAAAATATGAGATATGATAGATCTCTTTATATAAAAAAAATAAAAAAAAATCAGAAAATTTGAAAATATAAAAAAATCTAAATTGAAATGGAAAGACAACAATTTCATATTTCTTGTTGTAAAGATAGTCCTCAAGTTGAAATTTCTTAGATTTATGAGTCTCTAAATAGACAAATGTATCCTAAGAGTTTGCATCACCTTGCATTATCAGAGAAATGTAGAATTCATAATACCTCTAGGCATAATGAGCTAGTATGTTTGACCTTTTTGTATAGAATGGAGATGGCTTTGTAGGGGAAAATTTTCTTTTGGAAAGTACATGAACCACTAGCGTTTGTAGAGGTGGAAGAAGAAATTGCTGATATTGCAAGTGAGGCCTTCACAAAACTGGTTAAAGATCAATTGAGTAGTGAGAATGGACAGTGTTTACAAGATATTCTCTTATCCAGTTGGTGTAGGGTGCATAATGCATCTCATTGAGAACTTACCTACCCTTCATGTCAAGATATTATTAATCAAGTTAAATGCCATTTAGAGTTGATGGAACAGTCACATACAAGTGAGAATGAGCTACCTGGAGAGTATATTGCAGATGACAAATGTAATGAACCAGACCAATTTTTTTTTTTGTTTTTCCCAATTACAATTACAATCAACATGCACCCGTTAAGGTTAGCGTCAAAACCAAAAAGATGCGGAAATAACTCTAACCAAGAATGTGTCCAAGATGGACGAACATATGGTTAGAGGATCTGGTACAATGCAGAACTGGAAATGAACTCTAACCAAGAATGCGTCTATGATAGACGAGCATATGGTCAGAGGATCTTGTGCATGCTGAGCTGAAGTAACTCTAACCAAGAATGCGCCAAGAGATGGCGAGCATATGGTCAGAGGGTCCCTAAGGCTACAAACTAAAATTAAATAGGCGGCAAGCCAGCCTCTTCCACTTATTCAGCGGGAATATACAATAAGAAAATGAAAGAGATAAATGAGAATGCTGACAGTACTATTGATCAGCTTACAATTTGATAGAATGTCCGCCAAGAGCTCAATATTAGAAGTCCTCCAATGCTGCAATAATGTATATGAACTCCTCAAAGCTTAACAAGACTCTCTAGTCACAAAACCCTCACAAAAATGCATTTTACTAAGTCTGATATGATAGACCAGCAACTAAAATGAAGAAATCAGCAACCCTAGAACTCACCAAAATACTCACAACTCACTCAATACTTGTCAAAATAACATGAAACTTGATGCAAACGAATGCTAGGATGATGACAATGAAACTAGACAAAGAAACAGCTGACAAATTGAAGTATTTTTTTTTCTAAACATTTGCCAGGCAAGACATAAAACTATAGCCTCCAGAAATATTCTACCAACAAGACAAAATCCAAGACACCTCTAAAAAATCTGCAACTTGGCATAGAGGGGCGCCCAAGGCTAGCAAATGCATGGGTAAACTACCCATAACCAAAATAAATTTTCCCAATGACTTATGAGTATAAACTTCAATCTGCAATACAAAATCAGCAACTCCAGATTATGATTAAAATGCAAGAAATTGAACTACAAATGCAATAACAACTTCTACAATGCAAAATATCACTACAAATCCACTCAACTACAAACTAACTCTCCACTAGTTGCTATCTTTCAAGCAAGAAGTCGAGCCAAGGCTAGGAGGCATTCATTCCTCGAAGCAGTCCCAGTACCATTCCGGCAGCATAACATTATTCAAGTCATAAGATCATGAACTGAAGAGATGAGGCTTGTATTTATAGATTTGAGAGAATCCTCTAGAAACTTCAAGAAGGGCACCCAAAATAGCCAACAATATTCAAACTTGTGTTTGACCCCCATTTCCCTCCAAAAGTTGCATCCACTTCAATAGGCAATATTTCTTTTAATTTAAAATTACCTTCTCAAAAGTTGGCGTCCCCTTTCTCCAAGCAATATTTTGACTTTAGGAATATTTAAAATATTTCCTCATGAGATGACCACCCTCAAAGTCCCCCTTTTAAAAACAACTTGAAGTTGTAACACTAGGCCAAGGGCTCATAAGATGAAAATAAAACATTATTTATTTAAAATAACTTATCCCTCCAAAATGAGCACCTTAAAGCCAAAATCAATATTACCAACTAAACTGCCAGAAGAGGAAAGCTTGCTGAGCTGATGCAGACTAGATCACTGCTAAAAATAGAATTTACTAAAAATAGTAAATTCGAAAAGTTGCTCAGATCAAAGTGAAAGCAATACCATTGCAAAGCTTTCTGAAAACCCAGAAAGAATCCGCAATCCAAAATCCCAAACTCCAAGATGCAAATCCCTGAATCTTCAAAAGAACCCACCAAACAACTGGAAACCCTAATTCTGCCTCTGACTAGCCGACAGCACACCGGAGATAGGCTATCAATCACTGGAAAGTGTAGGGCTAAAAATGGGGACATTACAACAAAGAACCAACAAATGTTGAATTTGACGAATATGTAGTAGCAAATGTTGAGGCAGCTCCGAAGGAAGTGGAGTGCAAGAAAGAAGAACCTAAAATATCTAGGACATTAGAGGTAAGTGATGAGTGCCCAAGTGAAATGCATCCTGCAGAAATAAAAGATGTTCCTATAGAAGCTAGTCAAATATCTAAAACAAAATGTTCAGCTGAGTTGAATGGGGATGAACCCCAAGAAAAGGAAGTTATTACTTGAACTCCCCCAACCAATGATGAAGATACAATACTAGTGAGATATGATGAATTCATTGCAAAGTTCATCAGTTTAAACTGTAATGTCCCCAAATTTGGAAAACCCCTAAATCTGCCCTGATTTATCAATTTCAAATAATCAATTTGGTGTAGGGACTATCTATAACTTGAATAGGTCCCTACAAGACAGAATTATAAAATATTTACAAGATAATATTATATGATCTATGTTCCACGACATTTCGGGGATAGGGACGGGGGGACGGCTGGGGATGCGTTTTCGTGACATTTTCCTTGGGGGCCATTTTTAGGGGACAGTAGGGGATGGCGACATACAAAATACATATATATATATATATATATATATGATTTTTTCAAAATTTATTAATATATTATAGATAGAGAGAGGGAAAGAGAGAGATATGCCAATAAATTAATAATTGATAACAACAATATCAATATGTAAATAAATTGCGAGAGTAGTAGTATAACAACATAATAAATGTCATTAAAGCATTATAAAATTATCACAACAGTGTCAAACATCAATAAAACCATGGTCTATCAATATCCAAATGTTTCAAACATGCATCCAGTAGTCTCAAAGTTCAAACATGAAAATCAAAATACTAAATACAAAAATCTATGAAATTAAGCCTTATTCGGGCTATGAATATCAAAAGGCTCAGAACTATCTGAGTCACTATCATCCTCTAGCAAGAGTGGATCATTCAATGGTAACCTAACCAATCCTAGTTGCACCTCCTCCTCATCAATTTTCCTAACATCCTCGGGATCAACATCCCATCGTGTTGCTGGAGTTTGCCGATACTCAGTAGTCTGTTGGTCCTGAAGTCACAAGGAACTATGAACTTCAACTAATTTCTCAGCTCATTTTGAAGTAAGCATGTTTATCTTAATGGAGTGGATGAAGCCATAGGTGGACCAATTGCTCTCTGTAGCAGAGGAACTAGCAATCTATGAGAGCAAACGAATGGCAGGTTGTTTCAAATACGGTGTGTCCTTCCCATGAAATTTCCACCATCCAATGGGGTTGTTTTGTGCAATGGTGGCCCTATCCGTCCTAGCCTCTAGTTTGCTGAATGTAGGACCCTGAAGATCAGAAAACATGAGCCACTGCTCTCTAAGAATGGTTGCCTGCTCATTGGTATACATTTTATGTAGGGTTGTTGTAAGCCCCTCTATCACCCCGTCATCCTCAGAAGGAAGCATTCGGCCAGGTCAAGGTACATACCACTTCGAATTAAGAGCATTAGCAAGCATAGGAAGAGGGGTATTCATTGTGTTCCACCTCTTTGTCACAATAGGCCTAATATGGTCCTCATAAAAACTCAACTCAAGATCCTTTTGACGAATAACTTGCTTCATTTGGTCAAGCATGCTATCAAAAGTCTCATATATATCTCCCAAGCTAGGAGAGTTTGTATCTGCATACCGGATTACCCCCATAGCTAGTAATATGAAAGAGAAAATACACCTACAAGCAACAAATTAAAAATTAGAACTTTTAAAATACAAAGTAAAACAAAGCGTAACAAATTCAAAAACAATTTAAATTTTCAGATTTCTTACTTAATAGTGGCCCACCAAGTTTCATTAAGTACTCTATCTCTCACTTCCTTGCTTTCATTTGTCTTTGATAGAGTCCACCTTTTCCAATCTGCACAAACAACCATGGCTTGTAGAGCATCTTGGACCTCCAACATCCTCCAACAAAATATAGTAGCTAGCATATCTAGTCTCAACTGGTTTGAGGAATTCTTTCTTTGAATAAGACCAGAATAGTGCAAGTGAAGTGTGATGGTTACATACAAACATTTGTATGTTTCTAGCCTTTGCAACTGCTGCCCTCACCCAATTTATTTTGCCAATGTATTTCAAAGCATGTACACAACATGGAGTCCAAAAAATGTGTTTGTAAGCACTCTCAATCATCAAACCATCTAGCTTACAAACACGAGCTAAATCTATCACAACCTACACAACATTAGAAGGACCAACCTCCTCTATGGCCTCTCTCAAAATGCCAAATTGAAAATAAACATCCTGACACTTCCCAGAATAATCAACAGCTCGAAGAAAGTATGAACCAGCAGGGCATGTAACAATAACATTAATGAGTGGCCTGTGTCGAATAACAGTGCACCCATCCATGACATGGAGCAACCAGTCCTAATCCATGTTTGCTTCATCTCCTCCATCAACAAGGTAGCTTTTGAATATTGTTTGTCAAGGAGGGAGGTATGCAATCTATGTTCTCCATGGGGGGAATAAGAGGGTCCAACTATCAATATTTCTTTCACCATAGTTTTGAAATAAGGTGACCTTGCCAAATGAAATGGAAGAGCATGTGCATAAAAATAATTTAGCCACTGCATCAGCAGCTTGCTCACATTTTTGCACATTCATTAACCCCATGATTGAAGTTTTCTCACTTTCTCTCCTCTTCCCTCTATCACAACTCTCTGAAATTGATACATTGGAAGAGGCTTGCAAATCAACTAATGGTTGTTTTTTATTTTGAATGGTAATGATTTGGTCATCACTTAGTCCAACCAACTTTGCAAATTGAAGCTGCTGCTCCAATGTTATTTTCTCACAAACTCTAACACCCTTTCCACTGTCACCTACTAGATGGCCTCTAATCTAGTATAGCTCCCATGGCAATGAGTTTCACATACATGACAAAGCCATTTCTTGCTGCCCCCTTAATTTTTCTTCTTGTTGGTAGTCACATCTGTGGCAAACTGACGCAGTGATTTGTTGCGGTTGAAAGGGCCTTTTGCAAACCTTTGAAGAGAGGGTATAGGGCATACATAATGGTCTGAAGAAGCATGGGTTGGATTTTCAGAGGTAGAAGAAGGGTCTATTGACATTCTTTGAGCTTCATTTTCACTGTCACTACCCTCATGACTTCACTGCCACTACTGTTGCTGCTCATTTTGTATGGCTTTTTTTATTTTTAAAGTATGAAAGTTTGTATGCCGTCACTACTTTTGGTTGAAAGTCTGAAAGTTTGTAAAAATGATACCAAATCAATGAAAACAAAAAATGAACCAAAGACAACGGCTTAAGATTCGAGTTGCTATTGAAAGAGATTTGCTGAATCAAAGACAACCACTTGCTTCTGCTCCCGCACCTCGCCAATAATCAGCTACATCCTAGATTGTATCAGTTCATTCTCTCCAGACAAGTTGAAGAGAATTTTGAGGTCCACGCCTAGTTCGTCTAAAGAGTTTGTGGAGCTAGAGCTACCTGCAAGAGCAAGGAAAAAGAAGGAAGGTCATTAAAGTAAAGAGGTTAAGTCGAGTGAAGAAGTTTCATCAAACGAAGAAGTTCAGTCAAGTGAAGAAAGTGAAGAAGAGATTTCGAGTTTGTTCAGAACTCCACCTAGTGCTTCGAGGTTTGCTCAACCGAGACAAGTACAAGTTCCAGTGTTTATTCAACAACAGCAACCCGTCCAACAACAACAACTGATTCAGGCTACTGTAGCCCAACAACAGCCAACCCAAGTTATTGTTTACCAGCGGCGACAACTAGTTCAAGCAATGGCCCAACTGGCTCAAAATGGCGCTACTTGGTTGGTCAATAATCTGTCTCCGCTAGAGTTTGCTGACTATCACGATATGCCGAAGAATCCTAAGAATTTCTGCTCTAAGTTTCATGTCAATGATGTAAACTGGACTGCTGAGGGCCACATCAAGATGTTCGAAGACCATTTGTGCAACAGACAGATTGCATATGTAGACGTGGCTTGCAGGCTGTTTCCGTATTCTTTAGGAGAAGAAGCTCACTATTGGTTCATTCACTTGCCAATCGAGTCAATAAGATTATGGGAACAGATGAAGGAGCCTTTATCGGAAAGTTTGGTATTCCTATTACTCCTGTAGAGCTTTATCACTAGTTTGTAGAAGTGAGAAGACATGACAAAGAGCCTATTCATGCATTCAATAATAGATTCCAAAAGGCTCTTACAAGATTGCGTGATCCCTATGTGGTTGCTGATGCTAGAGAGAATTACTATTCAGCCTTGGATCCTTTGACCGCGATGTTCGTGAGACAGGCTCATCCCGCTCCCGCCAATATGAACCAAGCCTATGCCAAAGCTGTTGAAGTGACCAAGAACATGGGGCAGAATATAACTGGGCCCTCGCTATATACTGGCCTAACTTCGACAAACAACCAGGTGCAGACACTCGGCTCAACCTGGATTCAGCAAGCTCCAACAATGAATCCAATCCCTCAGCCAAAGTACCAAGTACAAACACCATCAAATCAGTTAGTTCTCCATCTTGGGACTCCTTTGTCCCAAACTCAAGCAACACAGCCTGTTTACCTCCAGAACATAGTACCACCAACGAGGACTCAAGAGGAGAAAGAAGAAATGAAAGAGTTAGTAGAACAAATGAAAAGGCTGTCAACTGAGGCGACTTACCTCAGAAATCAAAATAATTAGATGCAGTCCATGCTAAGAAGTAATCAGACACATCAAGGTGCCAATCAAGGATACTAGAATAATCCTCCAAACCACCAGGATGCCCACCAAGGACACAATCACGAAAAATAGTCATGGGTATAGGAATAATAACCAAGGATTTTAGAAAAGGTCCTGGAACACAAGGCCCAATAACGGAGGTGTTCCGTCACCGCTAGATAACCTGCCACCTCCTGAAAACCGTCCCACTGACAGAGTTTACTTGGCAGAGGCTACCATGTCGGGATGGTATAGACTTCATAATACCAATCAACATTCAGAACTCCAATGTCATGAATTTCAAGTAGCTACTGATATTTTCAAAAGAGAAGTAAAGAACACGGAAGGTACCGAGAATCCCTGACTACTGGATATGAAATAGTCCCAGTACAACGATATGACCAGGTGCTCATTCTAGAAGATTTCAATTTTCCGCCTAAATACCAGAGCTACACACCACCACAAGTCAACCACAGATTTCCACCAGCTTCTGCAAATGGTCCTGTGGGGCCCCCAGACTATCAAGCACCAAAAACTCAAGTATATTCAGAAGCTCAAGTATATTCAGAAGCTCAGGCCACCTATTCAGAGGAGCCTCTTGGCCAAGATAATTATGTTTTTCCACCTCTCAATAACAACATTTTGGTAGAAGGGAGAAGAGAGTTGCAAGCTTTTAAGACATTTGGAGGAGTGTTGTACCCCAAAATTAAAATTTTTGTTACACTTAGACATTTTGAAGAAATGAGCAAAAGTCTTGTCAAAACAGTCAAAAAGGTCAAAATTTGGGTGTGCATGTCTTGCATGAGGGGTTAAAACGCAAAATTTCCAATTTCTGACGATCTGGGTCTGCTAAGAGCAGCTTAACCTACAAAACCCAGATCTCAGTTTTTCATCCCTAAATTTTAGGAAAACTGCTATTTTTAGAAATTTTCTAAAATTAGTAACATTTTCTGGGTTTTTTTGGGTTTCTTTCGAAACGGATACTGGCAAAATTTTCTAAAAATAGAAAATTTCTAAAAATAGAAAGTTGGTCCGACAGGGCCCGAATTGATTTTGATTGGCTCAAAATGTGTCCATATCAGGCTGGTGCAGTCAGAATCTTATCAGAATCTTAAAATAATCAGTTTTGCCCTACTGGGTCTATTCTGCTTTTTCAGAAGCATATCTGGAGTTCCGAGGTCATCAATGGAGGTCATCCGACTGCCAGGCATTAATTTTAGCACTTAAACTTCCAACAGAAGGTGAAATGATGAACATGCACGAGGAACGAGGAACAAAGTCGAAAAGTCGTGAAAATTTTCTAACACTGCTAAGTTTGGGCGCCCCTGTTGAAGAAAGGCGCCCACCTTTTTAGGGCATCAGATGAGTGAATTAGGGTTAGGACCTCCAATAGAAGTTGCTCAGTTTTCAGTCAGCTTCGCGATGGATATCCCTGTCAGAGCATCCGACGATCCAGTCTCCGGAAAATTCGAGTCAAAGTGGAAGGTATAGGATGAAGATTTGAAACTTGAAGAAGATTTGAATAAATTGAAATTTTTTCGAAGTATGGAGAAATTGGGCGCCCTAGGTGAAGAAAGGCGCCCAACTTTTCAAGGCTTCAAACAGATGAACTTGCAGTCAAGGTTATAACGAGATGTCTTCAGAATGCAACGAGCTTTCCAGTAAGCTATTCAGCACGACAAACGGAGCTTGCAATCATCAGATTCAAAGAGCTGAACAGAGGGTCGGACGAGAGTTGAAAAGAGAAATCTGAAAGCACAGGTGAAAAAATCAAAAAATAAACTAAGTGTTGGAAAAGTGGGCGCCCCCAGTCAAGATAGGTGCCCAACCTTTTGAGGGGTAAAAATTCACTTTTTGGCAAAATCTCTTCCAGAAGACCCCTCCTCATTCTTCGTCAGCTTCGCGATGAGCACAACCATCAGTCAATCCGATGCCCGGTAGTTTAGATTCAAAGAAATCATCTGTAGAAGAGAAGCTAATGAAGAACTTAGAAATCAGAAAAATGGCTAACACTGGTGAAGTTGAGCACCCCTAGAAAGAAAAGCCTCCCATGAATTCGAAAGTCAAAATCAAGTTTTTAGCCGGAGGTGCCTCCAGAACATCTTTCTCAGAATCAATCATGCTCCGCCGTGAACCATTCAGCTCGCCTGTCGGGTTGGTCTGTCAACGAGAAATCAGTGGCGAAGTAGCATGTCAAAATGGAGAAAAGTTGAAAATAGCAAAATTTTGACTAACACTGGTGAAGTTGAGCGCCCCTCTTGAAGAAAGGCGCCCAAAGTTTCATGCCTTAGAAAATTTTTAAGAATTTTCAAAATTTCAAAATTTGCAAGAGGAGAAGGATGGCGTCCAAATTCAAGGGGCTGAGATTTAGGGTTTTGAAAATAAAAGCAAAAAAGAAAACAAAACCTAAATCAAACCCTAAGTCTATTTAACACTTCTTTTCAATGTATTTTTCATTATTTTTGCAGGTAGCATCTAGAGGAGAAAGTTGGAGCAGCAAGTTTGAAGAATTTTTGTGATTCAAGAATCCATAGTTGCTGGTTTTATATCAGATTTTTCATACCAACAAGCATAAACCCTTGCTTTTTCAAGCTTTTTATTCCAGAAGATCGAATTTTTCAAGCAAAAGGCCAAGGCTTTCCTTTTTTCAGTCATCTGGGTCTTTTTTGCTTCAATCTTCTGAAAAAAATTTCAAGAACTTCATCAAGTTGCAGCAAGTGCTTTTATTTTGCATGTCAGTGAAAACCTCAGTGCATTCAAATTTCAACCATCCGGGTCCTTTCCAATCAGTCTTCTGAAGGAAACCCATATCGCAGCTTTTTTTCAAGAAAATTCAAAATCTAGGGTTGCTTTTTCGATCAAACGCCGTGGTTTTGCAAATCCAATCAATCGGGTCCATTTCTAATCATATTCCAACAAAACCCGCCGCTTTTGGGAAAATTGAAGAAATTAGGGCTTGCTGCTTTTTCAAGCAACCAGATTTTCAAAACGGACGACCGGGTTTGTCTTGTATCGACATTCCTCGAATAAAACCTATATCTCAAAAATTTCAAAATCTCGTCCGCTGGAGCACAAAAATCGATTTAAAAATGTAAAATTGTTCAAGACTTGTCCGACCAAGGCGAAGTTTACAGTCATTCTTCGAGTTTTCTGAAATGGAATACACTCCTAATATTTTCAAGTCCGAATCAGCTCTCTTTCACAATTATATCAAAACAGCTGAGACAGACTTGCATCATGTCAAGCCGGTGTTCGATCTACATGCCTTGGAGAGAGCAGGCAACACTTCAATCAAGAACCTAGGACATTCGACCCCTCGCAGCGTCAGCTCTTCTATTCCTTATATTGCCCGTAGCCTTGAGTTCGTAATCGCTGTATTGGCATTACAACCCGCATTAGAGATCCAAATGCCAGACGGTAGGGATTGATTTGCGCCTAAAGCCCGGACATATGGTCGAAAGTGTTTTCCATTCGCGGTCTGAAGTGTAACTCTTTCGAGGGGATGAATGCGGAAAGGATGTGGAATATGCATAAAGATAAATATAGCAAGAAGATTGCACAGAGATGGATGAAAGAAAAACATAAGACATTGCCCAAGAATGTCGGGCAAGGAGAATTCAAGGACGAGGTTGCCATCATCATCACTTTGCTCAACAGGTCAATCGCTCAAGATGCCACCAAGTTCCAACCTTGGATGTTTTATGCCATACCTCACATCATGAAGAAGACCGAGTTTTATGATTGGCCTACTTTGATTAGTGACTGCCTACATCAGCAAATAATAGAATATTTCCAGTTTCATGTATTCCACATGGTGTCATACCTAGTCTACCTGGTGGCCTATCAAGGTCAATTCAGAGGGTTGAACACTGAAGGATCATTGAGCGTACAACACATATATAACTATTATCCTCAGCTGGAATTCATAAAGTCGTTGCACCACTACAAAAGGGTGAACGAGGCATTCTTGATGTACACAGTGCGGGACTTAACGAATTGCACGTCCACATTTCTTCAGTTGCCAGGGCAGCAATGGCGGAATGGGCGGATTGGTTTATACAGTTTCCTACCTTTACCTATCTCAGGGTCTATGGTTATTCAGGTGCCCCGCTCATGTTCCCAAGGTATCCGTCAGATGAGGTCATCTTCATGGAATTCTTGAGGCAAGCTCATGGTGTCCACATAGTCTTGAGAAATAGAAAGAAACCCTTCACTTTCCATTAGGGTTGGGTATTTATACATGCGTGGATCAAGGTGTGATGCCGACAATCGGAGAAGAAAGTTAGATAAATTGGCCTCAAATCCTACGTTGAGAGTAAGCTTATCATTCGAACCTCATGGTGTCTAAGGGTCGCCTATTGAAAAGAATTACAATCACATACCGCGACTTGAAAATTTTGGGCTAACTGTGTAGATGAGTTTGAAGTGCGAAAGCGTAGTTACAGCAGGTTGACTCTCCATCAGATGAAAGACTGTTTGAATGAAGACATTGAAGGACTCTCCGATGATGATGAAGATGTGCTTCTACCAATGTACACTCAGAAAAGAATCGAGGATCAGCCTCTTCCACAAGTTAATTGGGCAAACAAGGAATCTCTTTCAGTTGAAGACAGAACAAGACAAGTCATTGAGTATAGTAAGGTTTTCATAGTGCTTAAAAGGAAGAACTCCATTCCAGTAGCAGAGCCGCCAAGGATAATTCCCTCTTCTTCCACAGCACAGACGAAAGGAAAGGGTAAAAGTCAGTCTCAAGATGGCGTCAAAGGTTGTAGATCAAATAAAAATGTAAAAAGAAGGTTGGATTTCTCAGGCATAGTCATACAGGAACAGCCTACAGTTGATTCAGAAGTTCCTCATGTCGAGCCCGTACCTCAAAATGAAGCAGAGGAGCCCCCTTCAACACATGTTTCCGTACCTTTGACGGGTTCTTCACCAATTCACATTGATCTTGATATCTAAGATGATGAAGAGATTGCAGCAGTACCTCCTGAGGAAGTTAGTAAAGATACTACTGTGTCTTGGCTTGAGAACTCCTTAGGAAGGTTAGGAGAAGGCCTTCATATCAAGTGAGTGTTGATGATCTCGATAACATCTATCGAACCTCCTAAGAAGAAGGCAAAGAAGCAAGTCTATTTTGATAGAACTCGATATAACGAGATAGTCATAGAGACTGCAGTGCCCCCAGAAGATAAGAATAGGGATGAGGTGAATATGGATGATTTCGTCATGGTCAAGGCTAATCTCGGTAGAAATACCAGACATGCAGATTTGAGTCTCTTCAAAGTTGTATCCAAAAACCTTCATGAAAGAGTGCTTAAAGATGGAGAAGACAAGGCAGCCCTCAAGGCTGAAAATCAGCAGCTTAGGCTTTTCATTTCTAACCTTGTTCGTGGTTCTTCACAAGCAACCCAGTTGCTGCCCCAGGTCTTGGAGACACCAGCTGATCACCATCAGTTAAGACAACTGGTCATATGTGGGAAAGAGACTCAGGAGTGGATCGAGAGCTTCATTGTCAGAGGAAGGGAGATCTTGGTTCGGATGTTCCAGTTGAGAGAAAACGCTCATGAACTTCGTCAAGGCATCCAAGGATTTGAACAAACATTGGCTGAAGTAAAACCTAGGCATGAGATTATCATTGCTGATTTAGACACAGCCTACGGTTCAGCAGTTTCAAAGGAGCACAAAAGACAAATCCTTGCTTGGAGAGAGCGTCATGTTTTCAAAGTTAAAACTTATGAGAGGATATCCGAAGAATTCATCACATACAGACAAAGGGTGGTTGAAGCTCTTCTTTTCATCAAATAATTGGCCATAGAGATCCCCCTCAAGCATTTTGAAAACGGTTCACGTCGCTTGAGGGGAAGTGCAAAATCAGTTCCAGATTGTTGTTCATAGCTGCGTTCGGGCCATGGATAGGTCAAAGAAAGTTCAATAAAGCGCCACCGAGATCTAAGATTTCCCTCGAGATCTTGCTGCGATACCGGAGATATTCTTGAAAAGTTTGTTTTGTCGTTGATGGCATATGCACCGAACCGACACAATCTCTAACTTCAGCGGATGGATCGAGTTTAAAGCAACTTTTCTTCTGAAGCTTTCTTTCCTTTCTATTCTTCTTGGAATAATCCTTATCCATTCTTTTTTGAGGATAGAAAGAAGATAAGATGCAATAGTTACGCTTCCCCGCCATTTGTGGTTTTATCTTTCTAGATTTAGTAATAAAAGCTTCGTTTACAAGTCTCTTAGATTGTGAAAGCAAAGGAGATTTTAGGGTTCCTACTCTCCTCGGGCTGTCTATAAATAAGAGCCTTTTCATTTAGTTTCTTTAACCAAGCTATTGTCATAAAATTATGCAGCCTAAATTGCAGCAAGTTGTTATTCACTACCAATTTTAGTTTAAACCGCAAGCAAGGAGAACAAAACGAGCTCATTGTGCCTTCTATTGTTGCTCAAGTATTGTTCATTTGTGTTGTGATAAGCAAATTGTTGAGCCTCTTTAGCCAACAAGGAGTTAGTAAGATTGCTGTTTTCTATTGTGTTAAGAATAAGTTTGCAAGCCTCCTTAGCTGCAACTTCTTGTTCAAGGCATGTTAGAAGTGAGCTTTGTTTTAGAGATTTGAGTAATAAAATCATGAGCCTCTTTTGCCTTGGTCTAAAATCTCAGATTTCCGTTATCAGTGTTCTACTTTTATGATCTTTATTTCAGCTTGCAGTGAAGTGTGTAGGTGTTCGTGAAAGAGAGATTGTTGAAGTATTTTTGTCAGAGAATCTACCTTGTTAATTTCTAACTTCTCTTGCTCTGCTATTACTCGAGAGGTTAGGAACGTCTTTAGTTTAAGTTAGTCGTAGTTGAACTTCTTATCAGAAAATCTCAGCTGCGGCGTTTGTGTTTAAAAAACCTTGTGCTCTAAGCTGATCAAAAAGATAGGCAACTTAGTTTTAGTTTACTTTCTTTCAAACACCATCAGCAAGAGGGAGCTTCCCCTCCTAATTTGAAGAGCAGTTTATCTGTGCATAGCTGTCCGTTTTCAAATCCGCATTCCAGAGGTGCGAATTTAAACGCCAACAAGGAGCAGCCCTCAAAGTTTATCAGAGGAGCTATCATCAGAAGGAACCTCTGACTTCATCAATTCCTCCAAACAATTTCGCAACGCCACCGAATCCTAATGCAAGCAATAATCCAAGTGTACCTAAGGATTCTCCGGAGTATAGACAGCAAAGTGCGAGGCAAAATAGAAGTCGACAACAGACAGTCCAACAGCCTGTTCACCAAATGCAACACCCACAAAAAGAGAATCTTCCAAGAGAAGATGTGAAGAGGTTAAGTTCTTATGTACTGGAAGAAGTTAAGAAAATGAAAGTCAGTCTTCCTTTGTATGAATTAATGAAGATTTCAGAAGTTAGAGATACCATTCTAGGAAGCTTGTATGAGATGCCTGTTGTGAGGAATACTTCTCAGGAAGTACCTAGTTCATCAAAGAATCCTCCTGTCAACACTCAGTCTCGTCCCATGCAGAGCGCAAATGTAGTAGAAGAGGTGCCTCATGCGCCATTTAACACTTGGGAGACTCCACAACAGTGTCAAAGTTTCATGTGGATAGTACAAGAGTCTTCAAGCGTGCCTGAGAAGTCGAAGACTGAAGATAAAAGAAGAGTTCGGTTCAATATTCTTGCAGAGCAGAAGCAAAGGCAAGAGAAAACAAAGAATCTGAAGGAGATTTCCCAAGACAGCCGAACTCAATTAGACAGGAAGGATGAAAAGAAGAGTACTATAACAGTTGAGGAGAGAAGAAAACCAGTGGTATTTTATTAGGAGAAAGATGAACCAGCCCCATTTCTCGTATCAATGAGAATTTTTGGAAAACTGTTACACAATTGCTTGATCGACTCCGGTGCTTCTAGTAATGTCATGCCCCTGAAGGTGTGCAAAAGATTGGGTTTAGTTCCACTTCAAACTAGCAAGAAGGTAACCCAGTTGGACAAGACAGAAGTTCCAGTTGTTGGAGAATTGAATAACATTCATATGCAGTTGGCAGCCGACCCTAGAGTTCAGAGCTGTATTGATATATCAGTGGTCGACATACCTGATGGATATGGCATGTTGCTAAGCAGAGATTGGGCAAGGAAATTGAATGGATACATTGCAACAGATTTCTCCCACATGTGGCTTCCATGGAGAGGATTTCCAAATCAGATTAAGGTCGAAAGCACACCAAGGCTAAGATTGATGATTATAGAATATGACGAAGTTAATGAAATTATGTTCATAGAAACTGATTTGGGCTCATACAAGCCCGTCAAGCAAGAAGTGTTAATGTTGCAAAGTTCAAATGAAGGGAAGTTTTTAGAAGATGCCACTGCTTCCACCGAAGTGTTGGTTGAAAGTAATTCAAGTGATAGTGAAGAGGAAGGAAAACTTTCTCATTGAATGCTTTGTAAAAGGTTGTTGTGAACACTCTCTCAATAAAAAGAGTTTTCATTGATGATAATTGCATCTTTTGTTGTGAGTAGCTAGCAAGGATTTTTCGTCCTTCCAAATCACTTAGTAGCGTAAAGTAGAATAAATTTCATTTCATGCAAGTAGATGTTAGTTGCGGATTGTGGTGTTTGATCAAAGCGGCTTCATTTAATCCATACCACTAGCAGCCTGCTGACGACAAGTTTGCCTTGTGTGGTTGACTGGAACACTTTATAAGCTTAACTTCGGTTATGATTCACGTCTTGGCATGCATCATCGTGATGGTGTCTTTATGCTGAATTGTGACTTGAACACTCCTTGCTACCCCCTTGAAGATTGCACCGACTTTGTAGAGGCTGTCCAACGCGAGGTGAAGCAAAGTCTGGTTGAAGTCTGTTGAAATTGATCCCACATCCTGCTTTAGGATAGAACTTAGACTTTCTAAAACCTGCACTTATTTCAATTCAGTACATTTCTAGTTAGTATAGGAAACATGTACCTCAGCATCGAATCATTCGTATTGCACGAAAATCCCCTTTCATCATTAATCTGCTGTTAGCTACCATGAACTTGTGAACAATTGTGTAAGTCCCCTTGTGAAAACAACAAATCACAACGAACCAACTGAGTGTATTCCATTGCATTGAAGGAACCTTGGAGTTGAACGTACGATCTCTCTCGCAATCTTAGCATACATAATACTTTGATCAAGAGAGAATGGAGTAGCCTATGGATACTTTGTTCTGCTGATTGGTGCGGTCACAAAAATCACATCAACACATCCCTTGGTTGTTCCAGGGATGGCTAGTCATACCCTGCCATCCCTTGTCATTTTTGGTGCATTTCGGAGATGTCCTCAACTTTTGGCACTGATCGGGGAGGGGGGACGTTTATGAGGCGTCCTTGAGTCCCCAAAACGTTTTAGGGACATGGATGTGGGTACAAGGGTAGGGGACACAGCCCCGGGGAGCACTGAGATTGACACAGTTATTTCATGATAGGATATGTTAAGGCCAATGTTAGTCTTGAATCTACAGTCAATTAATTGTTTTGAGATTAGTCACCTCAATATGATGATATAGTTTGTTGTGGAGATTAGCTACCTCAACAAACAAATGAAGAACCACTACTCAAGATAACATATATTTGCACTTGGAAATCATGACTTAGTGAACCTAGTATTCCGTACCACTTCCTATTTTACTTGGCAGCTGCAGTGACTAGTTACCAATATACTCTAATGAGATGGAAAGATGGCCATAGGGAACTTGGTACTATTTGTTGCTGTGGCAGCAGGATTTCACATTGAGATTGAGTTCATTCTTGGACTTAATCTTTTGATTCTTCACAAAGACCAGATAGTTAGCCTAATAGCTATATCTTTTCAATCCTATTCTATTTAATCATTAAGGGGGAATGTTAGATATATTAGATATTGTTAAATATAGTTAGGATTTTGTTAGCATGTTAGTTTGTAACAAGAAGTTATTCTTAGCATTGTTTTATACCTGTGATGTTACATGGATCTCATGGTGTACTAGTTGCCTGTTTAAATAAAGGCTATCATATTGTAGTCAATGGCCGATGATTTAATCTTGTAATTGAGTCTCACATTTTATTTTCTGTTTGTTGCTTTGTACAGCTTCCTACACAGTTCTATATGGCCATGGTACGTACAATGCATCTTTTTTGAGATGCATTGCTATTGTTGTCAATTTTTTTAAAAAATTTAAAGCCTAGCAATGTCTAATTTTCCTACTCTTTCTGCAGTTATACACTGTCACTA
>VDFB02216990.1:0-11276 GCA_007258455.2 Sequoia sempervirens
AGCTTAAAAAAGGAAAAACAAAAGTAGTGGAAAAAGAGACAAATTTACACTCTAGAAGGTTGTGCCACACAAGAAGGACAAACCTTCAAAAAATTAGGATTTTCCCTTTGATTACAGGTGCAATGCCTCGCCACTTGATTGAGAAGCCCTTGTAGAGTACTCAAGGGTGCATGCTATGTTATTAAGCCCTGATTTGAAATCCGAAGAAGAATCAAAAGAGAAAAAAAATTAAATCTTTAAAGAAAAGAGATTGTGGTGTATAAAATTTTATAAATATAAGCCAAAAAGGGACTTGTACATGTAACCCATGTGAATACATGAAGATGTATCTGTAATATTTGTGAATAAATTCAATTAATTTTCTATTGTATAATGTGTACTTAAATGGTAGTAATTGGTAAAATATTTTTCCTTCTTTCCATAATCAAAATGGTGAAAACTCAAAATCTGCGAGGAAGGAAACCAGATAACCAAAAATTGGCTGAAAAACCACCTGAGAATCCTAATGCTAGTATTGAGGAAATCATTAACCTATTGACTGAACAAAGAGATAAATTAGAGACCCTACAACAAATTGTGCAAGCCTTAAAGGTTAGGCAAAAAAAAATAGAAAACATTCTAGAACCGTGAGATGAGCATCAGAATGGAGAAGTACCCATAACCCAAAGAGCCAATGAACTAGAGATTCCTTAGTCTCAGCAAGAGACCATAGTCCTAGATAATTCATGAGATCTTAGAAAAATAGCTCCTCCTAAATTTGATGGTAAACAAGTGGGAGATGTTTCTGAAGGATGGCTCACAGAAATGGAAAAATACTTTGAGTTAAGAAACTATTCAGAGAATATTAAAGCAATTTGGGGAGCTTACCAATTGGTAGGAGAGGCTATTAGTTGGTGGATTAACATAAAAGAACAATATTTCTATTCAAAGGAAAACCTAACTTGGAGGCATTTTTTGGGTCACTTCCGTGAGAGATGGCTTCCCCAACTGTTTTATGATGAAAAGATGACATAATTCCTAAATCTCAAACAAGGAAATCTTATAGTCCAACAATACTAGGACATGTTTACAAAGTTGCTAAAATATGTTCCCATCTACCAAAAGGATGAAAGGTCTCAGGAAAGAAAATTTCTTCTGGGATTGAATACTGATATTGGGGCAGAAGAAAATATATTTGCCCCTAAGAGTATGCATCAGGTCTTGGAAAAGGCCCTCAAATAGGAAAATAAGTTGCAGGCACTGTCAATCAAAAAGAAAAACTTCAAAGATAAGAAATTTTCCTACAAAAGGAAAATTGACAACAGGGGTAATAGAGGAGCTCCACAAAGCAAGAGAAGAGATTGGGACAGGACAAGAGCCACTGGGAATCAAAATCAAAGGGACAATTACAATAATAATGCGTGAAGGAATGATTGGAATGCACCTCCTCAGAATTCAAATGGACCCCCTGGTGGATGTTTTATGTGTGGAGGGAATCACTACGCAAGCTATTTTTCCAAGAGGCATGGGTCTATTCAGCCACAACAACCCCACCAACATCAAATCCATGCTACCATGAGAAATCAACAAACTCACCATCAAAATGTTCCTATGGAAAAAAGAGGTGTGCTTTTTGATAAATCCATCACTATTCTAATAGATACTGGTTCCTCTCAGAATTTTATCTCTCTAGAGTTAGTAGACAAGATTTATTTGCAAACCAAGGATATGGAAACATAATGGATGGTTCAGTACGATGAAAAGGCTATGAGAAGGGTAAAGAAGTACGTTAGAGGAGCCCACATTAGATTTCCTAAAATGGACACTAGAGTCGACCTATATGTTGCACCCTTGGGAACCTATGATGTAATAATTGGGATAAGCTAGTTGACAAGTCATAAGGCTAACATTGATTGCTATAGTAAGGTAATGGAGTGTGTGGATGATAGGGGTTATGAAGTTAGAATCCAAGGGATCTATAAACCTATATCAATAGAGACCATCTCTGCTATGCAACTAAAGAAGGAAAGATGGAAACAAGGAAACCAGATATTCTTAGTGTCTTTAGAGGAGAAGGAAGAAGAAAAGGAAGTCCCTACATTTGAGAATAGCCCATTTCTTTGGGACTACACAAATGTGTTTCCTGAAGAATTACTAGGGTTACCTCCAAAAAGGGAATTTTATTTTTCAATTGACATACTTCCTCGAACAACACCTATCTCCAAAGCCCCACATAGGATGAATACCATAGAACTCCAAGAATTGAAAATACAGTTGCAAGAATTGTTGGAGAAGGGATTGATAAGGCCTAGTGTATCACCGTGGGGAGCACCAGTTATATTTTTCAAGAAGAAGGATGGGACATTAAGTCTATGCATTGACTCTCAGATGTTGAACAAATCCACTATGAGAAATAGATATCCTTTGCCTCATATTGATGATTTGTTTGACCAAATGAAAGGAGCCTCAGTATTCTCCAAGATTTACCTTTGCTCTGGTTATCATCAATTAAGAATAAAAGAAGAGGACATCTCTAAAACAACATTTAGAACTAGGTATGGTCACTATGAATTCACTGTAGTTCCTTTTGGGTTGAAAAATGCTCCAGCTACCTTCATGAACCTAATGAACAATGTTTTCCATGATTTTCTAGATAAATTTGTAATTGTGTTCCTAGATGGCATCTTAATATTTTCAAAGGATGAAGAGGAACACTTAACTCATCTGTAGGCAGTCCTACAGAGGTTAAGGAAGCATAAGTTGTATGGGAAGCTATCCAAATGTTCCTTCTTTGAAAGGAAGGTTCACTACTTTGGGCATATCATTTTAGCTAAGGGTATAGTAGTAGATCTTCATAAAATAAAGGCCATCACTGGATGGCCTATACCTAGGAATGTAACTGAAGTGAGAAGTTTCATGGGGTTGATAGGGTACTACCAGAGGTTTGTAAAGGAATTTTTGAGGATAGCTAATCTGATTACATCCCTGCAAATATATATATATATATATATATATATATATATATATTCATGTGGCCTGAGCAGTGTGATAAAGAATTTCAAGTACTAAAGGATAGGTTAACATCATCTCCAATCTTAAAGGTGCCCAATCCTAATGGTAACTTCACAGTAGTAACAAATGCATCCATAGAAGGGTTAGGAGGGGTTCTTCTCCAAGAAGGAGTGGTGGCTTATGAATCCCATAAATTGAAAATCCATGAAGTCAATTATGCTCCTCATGACCTTTTATTTGCATCCATAGTTCATGCTTTGTAAAAATGGAGACAATTCTTATTGGGAAAGCATTTTGAGCTCAAAACAGGCCATCTTGGACTAAAATACATTTTCACTCAACCTCATTTGAATGCAAGACAATGCAAGTAGCTAGAATTCCTAAGTGAGTACAATTTTGAGATCGAATATATTAAGGGCAAGGAAAATAGGGTGGTCGATGCTCTTAGTAGGAGAAGACACATAATGGCCATATCCAACTTACACATAGACTTAAAACAACAAGTTCTCTTGAAGAAGAAACATGATCCATGGTATACTCAGGTTAATGCAACTCTTACTAGAACCTCTATGGAACCTAAGTATTTGGGCTATGCTTTTGATTATGATGGGTTAATGAGGTACCAGGGAAGAATATGTGTTCCTGAGAATGTGGAACTAAGGGATATGATCCTAGAAGAGGTGCATAATGCTCCATATTTAGGGCATCTGGGGGTGAATAAGATGTACACAGATCTCAAGAAGCTATATTACTGGCCAGGAATGAAGAAGGATGTGGTAGACATAGTTGTCAAATGCCTAGAATGTCAAAGGATTAAGGTAGAACATGTGCATCCAGTGGGACTTCTTTATCCACATGATGTACCTTGCTGTAAATGGCAAGTCATTGGTATGGATTTTTTCCAAGGGCTACCAATGACATCTCATAGGCATAATTGTATTCTAGTGGTAATAGATAAACTCACCAAAGTGGCACATTTCATACTAGGGATCCTGACCAATGATGCACTTGCAGTAGCAAGAAGGTTCATAAGGGAAATTTTTTAGTTGCATGGAATCCCTAAGAAAATCATCTCTACTAGGGATGCAAAGTTTACTTCTAGATTCTGGACCACATTACAGGCTACCTTCAGAACTAAATTGAATTTTGGCACAACCTATCATCCTGAGATGGATGGTCAAACAAACAGGACTAACCAAATTTTGGAAGATCTCCTTCGCATGTATTGCATGGATCAACAAACCAAATGGGAGGAATATCTTCCTTTATTTGATTTTTCTTATAACAATTCTTTTCAATCAGCTATAGGCATGACACCCTTCAAAGCTCTCTATGGGAGACCTTGCTGAACACCTTTGAGTTGGGATAAATTGGAGGATAGAATCCTAGTTGGTCCTGAAATGTTGAAAGATATGGATAACCAGGTGCAACTTAACATATAGAGATTGAAAGAAGCCTCATATCGCTAGAAAAATTATGCTGATAAGAGCATAACACCCAGGAAATTCCAAATCGGTGAGAAGGTGTTCCTTAGAGTCTGACCCCACAAAAGTTCCATCTCCTTTGGAAGAAAGTCAAAGTTAGCACCTCGTTTTGTTGGGCCTTTTGAAGTACTTGAGGAAATCAACCCTATAGCTTATTGCTTGGCCTTACCTCCAGCATTGAGTCAGATTCATGATGTGTTCCATGTATCCTTGTTAAAAAGGTATATACCTGATCCTAAGCATATTCTCAATTGGAATACCCTGCAGGTGGAGGAAATTGGAACAATAACAATCGAGCCATGCAAAATCATCAAGAGGCACCAATTTCAGCTCTGCAATAGAATGGTGGGCCAGTCTAAGGTCCAGTGGGAATGGTACTCACCCGAGAACACTACATGGGAAGATACAGTGGAAATGCAACAACTTTATCCACATTTATTTTGAAAGATTTAGTTAAACTATAAACTCATCAACTTCAAATTTTGCTTAAAGATAGTTATGTCCAGAAGCTACTCCTTGCTTTCCTTATTTGTGATAGACTATTAGATATATGATGCATATGATCAATTTTAATGGATATTTATGTCCCATTGATAAATACTAGAATTTTTTTATTTTAATATTGAGGATTGAATATGCATATTTTGAACTTTCTAAGTCTCGTTGCATCAGGACGATGCACATGCTTAGGGGGGGAGTATGTCATGATTGGGCTACTGTTAAAATTTATTTCTCTGGGATGTTTTGCTAGTTTTATCATTTACTCTCAGTTGTTAAAGTGTTTACTTTTATGATTACTTGGTATAAATTCATGAAAACGTATTTTGAATTCATAACCATATTTTGGTAAATGACCTATGACAAGGAGATTGTGGGTAGTCAAAAGATGAAAATATGAATGATATTACTCAATGTATTTGTTAAAAATTGGAAAATGTATATTGAAGTTCATTTTGAGAACTAGAGAGATTTCTTAAGTTACCATAATGATTTTCTAATCAAAATAATAAATAGATATTAATATGTTTATAAAATTAGTATATTAATTGTTTCATTTATTCCATATGGTTTTATTTAACTTATTTCATATTTTAAAATTCAATTTATTCAATTTATTCAATTCATTTCACATTGAAAATGTTATGCATAGGTTTTATTGTAAAAAGAGATTTATTTTTCTCCTTTAATTACCAAATAATCTTTAATCCTTAATTATATAATATTTTATAAATTTATATTTTCGTATTTTATCTCACTTCCTTTACAAATTTAAAATATAAAATATATATTAAATCCGTATCAATATCAAGGGGTTTCAACTAGATAGAATCGTATCAGATTTTATGCTTTCAAATTTTAAACGGGCAAGGATTTGGTTGATTCGTGTCAAGAAGGGAGGTATCCTCTCAAGAAGGGAGGCATGAGATGTGTCTCAAGGAAAGGTGTCCATAAAAGAGTTGCAGTAGATTTAATTTATTTTCTTTTCTTTTAATATAACACATTCTCCACCGCCAAAGAGGGAGAGGATAAATACAAGAGGAAGGATTTATTTTTGGATATATAGTTTTTTGCTTTTTGGACAGAGAATTACCAGAAAGAAACAAAAGCTAGGAAGAAGAGGCAAGAAGGTTGAGGAAGGAGGTCTAAAAGATTCAACAAAATAATCCCCGCAAATCTTGACTCTATCCATGAAATTTCTAAAGCCTATTTAATTTTATTTGTCTGTGAAATTTCTAAAGCCTATTTAATTTTACTTTGTCCATGAAATTTCTAAATCCTATTTAATTTTACTCAATTCATGAAATTTCTAAAGCCTATTTAATTTTACTTGTCGTTGCATTTGTGTGAAAATTTCCAAGCCCTCCATTTCCAACGCCATCATTTTGACATAAAATGAGAAATTTGGCTCCACACTTGCAAGGAAAATATATATATAAGCAAAACACAGTAAATGTGAAGTTAGAATTAATTTATCTTGCAATAGCACCAGGAAGAAATTTATAGATTTTAGTAATTATCTCCTTTTAATATAGTCCTCGTAGGAATATAGATTAAAAAGTTAGGGAAAATGGGAATAAGTGTTGGAATTTATTTTACCTGTGCCTTCGTGCAAATACCAAACGTTGATTTAGAAAACATTTTCATGTTAGTTATACATAAATTAATTATAGAAAAGTAAAACATTAGGAAAAAAATAACTAGTGTACTATAGTTATTAAATAACAAACCAAGTGTCTCAAAAATAAAGAAATGATGTTGAATACAACTTTTAATCTAGCATGGAGTAAATATTGTGGATAAAAAAAAAAAAATAGATTTACATTTACAGTTAATAATTGGGGAATCAGTTGTAGTAAGATTTATTAATTAAAGTTTATTTTCTTCACGAATTGATAATTGGGAAATTCATGTGCAACCTTTATTTTATCCTAAAATATATGCATTTATATGTATTGTCAATTAAATACTTTTGGAAAGCATGTATTTTAGGCTTAATTAAATAAGTTTTCCGAATTTAGTATTAATCAAGTATATTTTAGAAATGGGGTTTTTAGTTCAAAACTAATTAAATTAAAACCTTCCTATAAATTAGCCTACAATAGTGAAAAGATTAGTTGTGGTATTGAGTAATAATAGGAAATGATTTATAGATTTAGAAATTTAGAAATTTCATAATTGTTTTATATAAGCTAACTCTTTATTTTCTTAAAAAAGAAAGAAAAGAAAATGTAGTTTTTAGATTAAATTCAATTAGTTACATTACTATCTTTTATCTTCGGAATATATATTTAAAATTTTAAAATTTTGATTATTGTCCTATCTTTAGAATATAGAATTATTTTAATTAATTGACTCATGGGTATCTTTTATTGAATATGAGAGGGATCTATCACATATTTATATACATATCTTTAGGAAGCATTTATTGCACTTTCACTTGGCTAAATTTAGAACATGGATTTTACATGTTTGAACTATTCCTTTTACTTTAAACATAGAAGCATGGTATTTACACTAAAGTGTCCCTTAGGTACCCTATTTTTGTATACTGTGGAAGAGAGAGACTCCTATTATGTAATTATTTAGGTTAAAATTTTGAAGTTAATTAATTCGACTTGAGTAAACTAGGTTTCTTGAACCAACACCTGATAGGGTTTCCTCCACACTAGGATTAATTGACAACACCTCTTTAGGTTGCTTGTGGTAGTGGATTTCTTTTTCATCCCTATTTCACCTTAGTGGGTGGCAGCTGACAAAGAACTATCTAGGGCTGGGGAATAACCCTAGAAAGGGATGGATACCCGCTCGTAGCTACATAAAACATAGTGCAAGACAGAACTACATATTTTCAATCCTCGTGTTAGTCGCATCTGATGGGACCTTGATCCCATGGATATAGGGTATGTAGGTAGTCTGGACGACGAAGGATTCCCCTAGTACTCGGGTTCCCTGGATATAGGGTCCTCTAAATACACAACTACATAAATTCAATCTCTAATCTAAAGAAGAATAATTAGATAACTAAAAAAATCTCCAGTATTCAGACAAATCCTCAGGAGGTCTGACCTTGTACCTGTCATTTTTTGAAAACCGAGGGAAGATACATGGTCCTTAGAATTTTTCTCTTATCAAATGAACTTACAAAAATTCCTTGGTGCAATATATGGGCCTATTACATAATTTCTTGTAAGTGACCTAGGGTCCAGATTGGCCCTAATGAATCTAAGTCTCTAGCCAGAGCATATTAATGGATCCTATTCTTATTTAGCTACATGGAAAATGTGTTTACCTATCCCGTATTGGATTGGGTTTCAGTTTGTTGAACCATTTAGGCCCATTTGGCCATTAGTTGATCTACCCTGAATTAGGTAGTGATAGGGTCTATTAGACACAATTTTGTATGAACCAATTTACCCAAAGAACAGAAGAGTTTGTTTGGATTTGTTTTAGTATGTCCCATTTGGACACCATAGCCCAAATTGGCTAATTGATACTTTTTGAGTACTCAAACTAAACTAAAGTACAAAAAACAAAAGTTAAGGATCTAGACAACTAGTTAGGACATGAATGATAATCCCATTAGGGGAAACCAAACTTTAAATTTCTTAAGAAAAATAATATTTAAAAAAAAAATCTCTAAGGTCCCTGAACCTAGTCCTTACAATATTATCGTTGGAAAACAAATTGGATACTTATCCTAAACAAAACAACTTGCCACCATCCACTAACATATCCTAGGATGCATCCTTCCTACAATGGGCATTATCTATTGGCAATCACTTTGGATTATTATCCTCAAAACAAATCCCTTTGGCTAGAGGTATGAAGAACATTGGCTTGTTTGTTTACTTGATCTTTTCTTTTGATTTATCAAGTATTGCACCTATTCTCATGACCTCTCGATGATGTTTAATCAAAAATAGTTAGAGAGAAAGGAATGGGGAATTGATCATTATCTTTTGTGGGTTGTGCTTGTTGGATGTTATTGTAATATAACCTTGGTGAATACTTGCTTTGTTAGGTATGTATGGAGGGTGTTTTGAATAGATTTTTGACTATTACATTGGAAGGTTATGCCTTTCCATGTTTTGGTTTGAGATGTTCAAAATATCTAAAGTACATCCTAGTAAGGTTTTTGTATGTCAGGTGTGAACAAGAATACTCCTATTTATTTGCCAGGTCAAAGTCCATCGCACTAGATACCCCACAATCCTGGTTATCTATACCTTGATGCATCGTATCTATGTGTTTTATCAAACATAAGGAAATTTGTCCCAATCCCTGATAAGAAAATCATCATCCATCATCACATCTAATAAAGTCTTAATGCTTCATAGACTTGTTGGACTCTTGCATCTTCTAGGAATCAAGGGTTAATCCATCCATCTTATTCTTCTTATTATTCTATATTTACTAACATTTCTATCCAAATTTGTGTGATATCTCAAAATATACATGAGGCTACCCATGGCTGAGGACTGTCTATACATCATCAAAATTGTCTACATCAAATTTTGATCTTTCTAATTATCTTAGTCCTCTAATCAGTAGAGCCACTCCTCTCACATTTTATTGTGTTCTCAATACACACTTCTATTACTTGTAAATGTGATTATTTTTATGACATGTTGACATTATTTTATGACATTATGCATAAAAAAAATTTACAAATTGAACTTTTTAAATGTTTATGTGAATAGATGGTATGCTATATTGATATTGATATATAATCATTAGGTTGATTTGTTTTAATAAATATCTTTTTTATAATAAGTTAGTCAATTAGTGCTAGTTATAATAGGGAGAGGATAAAAGAAGAAAAAGAATGATTGGTAACCATCAATGGTTATTACACTCACCATATTAATAATATGATGTTTACAATAAAATGAGATTTATTTGGTAGTCCTAATTCTTATGTTTGTGCTACAATTGTATAATATGCTTACACCAATATGACACCCAAGTGCTTGTACTTGTAGGCACAATGCTTTCTCAAAAATATCAAGTGGTAATACAAAATCATGAGAAAAAATCAACCTATATGTGAATTCCAACACCCCACTTAAATCAAATATTGAATCAATGTGCCCATTTCATGCACACAAACTCAACTTATAAGATTCTCTTACAATAACCAAAAATAGGATTCAAGGATGCTTTAGGTACTCCATTCTCATAGATCTTTTACAATGTCACTCATACATTCAAGATGCTCTTATAATTTCTACATCATAGGTGCTCATGATGAGGTTAACTTTAAATGAATAACTTGAAATTCCCTCCCTAAGCTTGAAACACACTTTTATAATGTTTACGCCATAGATGGTCATGATGACATTAACTTTAAATGAATAACTTAGTACCATCTTCTAGTCTTAGATTTGGCATAAACTTTTTAACTTAAGTTGGGTTTACTAGCTCCCACCTAAACAAAGAAAAGAGATTGTAATTATTAATAATCACATAATCAATTCAAATAAACATATGATATGTCAATAATATAAAACTTGTGTGTTCAATTATGCAATATCTTATAACTTATCACTAGTCAATCTAGTCCATTGAATATCTTAAACAGTAATTTTTATATGAATATCAAGCATACCTCCCATCTAAGAAGATTAAACTTTAGAGGGTCCTTGAAGTAATGAGGATGAACATGAATAGAACTTAACCAAACTATTACTTTCCAACCTTTTGGAAACTTGTAACCTATTATAAAAACAAAACAATTTAATCTTCCACTTAGTTTACTAATCTATTGATAATATCTTACAACAATTATTTTTGCATATTTTTGAGAAAAAATAAAATACCCTTGAACTCTATATCCTTTTCCACAGTTTTAAACATAAAGTGTGGTACATTTGCAAGTCTAATAACTTCATCAATCACCTACATACATGATATAAACATTAGATGATATCATTGGCATCATAAAAATTAATGCGCATACTTACAAATTAATCCAACAAACCATCCGGGTATGTTCTACTCTTTATTGTGTCAAGTATTGCCTCATGGTTAAACTCTCCGCACCTTCCATAAGGTATTGTTCAAGGTCTGCACCCCATATTTGATCAAATGAACATTGGATTCCACAACAAGGTTCGATTAATGAAGAATCTTTCAATGCATGTCAAAGTCATGAAATAGCCAAACATTAACACTCTTATGTGGGTATCTTCTAAACCACATTCAAATAACAACAACTTAGACTGTAGGGTATTTGATGTTTTCTATGAGGCATTTTTTCAAGCTACCCCTACCTTGTCAACCTTATCGCATTGACAAGCT